>CAIGQZ010032287.1:10110459-10127753 GCA_903798205.1 Danio tinwini
CACACACACACACACACACACACACACACACACACACACACACACACGTGACTTTAGAGCTAGTATCTGAATGATTCTCCAGGGTAATGTCTAAAGTGATGACAAAACAGGTGATTTTGCTCACATTTTAGGATTATAAGGGTGAACAGCATGAAATGCCTTCAATCTAGTGAAATATCCCAGTATTTCTCTGTTGCAATTGGGATATCACAATAATTAACCCCAAAACAGCCAAAGCAAAGCAAACACTACCAGATACCTATGGTATAAATACAGCACTAGAAAATACATAACAGAGAAATCGACTTAAAATGTCACTTATGCAGAGTTCAGACTGCATGATTTCCAAAGTAGTCGTGTCATGGATGTTTTCGCACTGCATGACTATCTGGGCTAGTCTTCTGTCGGCGCTGTGTTTACACTGTAGGATGGATCGGTGACTGAAGAGTTCATTCTGCATGACTTTAAAATAGGAAGAATGACAGACAACTTTGTCCAAACTACATCTCACAGCCAAAGAAGTGACATGGAAACAACGCGAAGTCACGTAATATACATCACGTAATATATCTTTCGTTATTAACTACATAATAGAAAAAGAAGGCTTTAACTTTAGAAACTTGTGTTGCTCACCTGGCTTTTGAAGAGAATGAACAATCTCTCCTCAACTTTTTTTTACTTTTCGACCTGATTGTGATATTGATCAGATGACACGTCAAACAGACACAGTGCTCGTGCCAATTTTACACTAATTTTTCCTTAATTTCTTGGGTCCAAATCAACTGAAAATGAACGCTTTAAGCTTCTCCCCCCGCCTCCCGCTGGCCTGCAGGTAACAACGCTAGTGATTGTTGATCTCTCATTAGCTGTATGTGATTGCGGATGTTATTTTCAGTCAGAACACATTCACACGGCATGATTTGCATCGCCGACAGCTTCAGATATTTAGCATGCCAAATATTTCACAGGCATCAATGACTCATCGCAATTCTTTCATAATGCGTCCTTAATAGTTCATACTGTGTGATTGTCACTGGCGTGCACAAGCATTGATTTGTCTCTGATTTCAGGCATTTGTCGGCGATTTCTCAAAACCTGTCGGTGAGTCAAAACCAGGGCTAAAATCATGCAGTCTGAACTCTGCATTACTTGTTTAATAATGATTTGATCAGCTGTAGTTTGAAATGGCGCTGAGTTATTCTTCTCTAAGGGCTTATTATGCGCTCTGTCGCTATCTTGTGGCGGAGCGTCAACCGTCTTTGCCCTGCTCAGTATGACACGCTGATGGATGCAGACACGCTGTATCTGCATATTTGCCATCTAAACTACATTCTCGCCTAAAAAGCCTTCAAAGTACATTATGTTGTCCAACAGCTGCAATATGTCAAACTGTAGTGAGTTCATTGAGATGCTGTCACTCTATGTGGGCGGAGTAATACAGATACTGTACGAGTGCTGTTATTGCAGAATATCATACAGTTATCAGCTCAGATTCGAGAACCAGACAAAACTTTTGTATAAATATATACACCAAAAAACACTATATTTCTATATTTCAATGAAGAAAATAAAAAAAAGTACCATTAAATAAATTATTGTCTTCTTTATTGGGAAAACATATGAATTTGAATTTCCAATTTGAATTTAAGCAAAAAAAACTAGTTCACATCCAATTTATGTGTCATTAAATATGTAAAAAAACAAAGGCTTATTTCACAAAATAAAATCATTTAAATCCATGTCATGATTTAATGATGCTGTATAATGAACAACTTTGTAAACCACAAGCTGTCTCACATAATGCTTACAACTAAACATTAAGCAGTACAGTAAGTGCAGTACATACACACTGTACACTAGCATTCTGAACATGCATCAGCAGACACAAAGCACTCCCTGGAGGAAATGAACCGCGAATGAATGAAAATGTTGTGTTTGGAAGCAGGTTGAGAAGTTAAAAGTGTGCTAGATCCGTTCTACAACGGTGACATTCTCTGACATTTGGCCAAAACAGTCGGCAGCGGCTGATGGAGGGCAGGAGACGCAGGAGATCCCATGTGCGATATGACGGTTCGGTATGTGTCCGGATGAATTATTTAGTGCGTGTGAAAATGGATAGCAGAGAGCGATAGGCCTTACCCACACACTTACACTCACTTAAGCATGAGTGACGCAAGAGATCCCATGTGTCTGGTGTCACAGCTCAGCTAAAACACAGCCGATGTGCTGAAAAGGGCCAGTTTTAATAATATAAAGCTACATGAGTGTGGATGGATACCAGAGAGAGACTGCTATATGCTTAGAAACACACACATATACCATATATGCAGCAAAACCTTTATGGTAAATGAAAATACATGCAGGGAAAAAGGTAAAACCACACATTAAAATGCATAAGCCTTGCAAAACTTTCAGAACTGCTATGTACAATCAATGTTACTTTACATTTTAGTAAAATAGCAAAGAGATGATAAATGCTCATTCATAACACGATTATGCTTAATATGCTGGCGATATGTGGTCATGTACTTCTTTTACTGGAGTAAGATTATAAATGGTAAGTCGATGTATACTTATGCATGGAGTAGGTCCATCACATATCCCTGATTTAGACCTTAATGCGAACCTCTTAAAGGTGCTGTATGTAAGTTTTTGACTCTTATTTATTCATGTTTGCAGATATTTAATTATCATGCTAAGCGATTGTACTTGTTTATCTTAAAAACAATGCTAAAGTCAGATATTCTACTTTGAAAATGTATATTACATGTTGGAATGTCGGTCTGTTTTGGTCTGTGTAACTCGGCTCACTGCTAGCTTACCCAATTACACTTCGAGATCCCGATTTACCTTATCGAGAAAAAAAATAGTGCATTTCATTTCTGTCTTGAAGAGAACTTCAATTGCTATTTTGACAGATAGAGAGTAAAGGCTGAATTACACTTCTGCGTCAAGCGCATGCTTTGGCGCAGCCTGCGCGTGGACACATCACCGACGTTGATGCGCACCTCTCAAAAATGCAACTACACATCGCAACGAAATCGCTATGACTGGTTGGCTTGGTAGCGCCGACAAGTGTGGGCAGGACCAAGAGCCACGCGAACCTGTTGGAGCGAGTGTTTACAAGTGTCAAGTGCTGTGAAGGCAGTTCAGATGGAAAGTTTTGTTTTGTGTTTACCTTATGATTAAAGTTGTTGCATGTCCCCTGGTTCTCGCCTCAAAATATGCGAGTTTGAGCTACTTCTACATTAAGGTAGCGTTCAGAAAAACAAAACACCAGCTAAAAACTCAACAAAGAGGAACATCAAAACCTACTGCCAGCTACCGTTTTGCAAGTATTTTTGCAGAGCAACACAAACAGCACGCAGAACTATAAATGCAAGGCAGAACTATAAACGCAAGGCATGCACCGTAGGTCACGCCGATCACTCGACGCAGAAGTATGAACCAGGCTTTATACAAACCCACAGGAGATGGGTTTTAAATTCGCAAACACAAATATTACGAATGAACACATTAGCTGATTAGCTCACATTGTAAGACTTGATGTTGGCAACGTTAATCTGCCAACCTGGATGTGTGTCTAGTCAAGGAACGAAGGGCTGGGTAAAAAAAATAAATAAATAAAAATAACTACTATTCGATATTTTGAATTTAAACTGCAATACCTAGTTCAACCACTGGGTTCAATCCTACGTACAGCATCTTTGAAAAAAATCTAACTACATGTGGTGGCAACATAGAATGCAACAGTCCCAACTAGAAGCTCCAGAAAGATACATTTGTTTGTGTTTATTTTATGTTTAAAGTTGTTGAATTTTCCTGGGTTCCCTGTCGGTACTAAAATTTTAAAAATGTTGATTTCTCGCTAACATTTAAGCGCTGTTGAGCTTGTTTTTAAAAACTTCTGATTGGCCATTGTGTTCACATGCTAAACAGAAATGACTGTGTTTGGTCGTGAAAGTCATCAGTTCACCCAATTGGTACCGAAATTCAGTAATGTGACTGAAGTACTAATGTACTTTCTTCCTTGAATGAGTACAAGTATCAGCTACTTCTACAGTAGAATCTGACACATTTCTGGCATAAAACAGCTGCACACTCGCCCACTGCCTACTAGTGTTTCGGAAGTGTTATTGCTATAACAGCACTGAAGTAAAAATGATTATTAATTAAATAATTAATGGCATTAGCCAAGGTATGTGTCATGGGGTACAGCTATCACTTGACAAAGGCGTATAACTCAGGCTAAAGTGTAACCTAATTGTCATAGTTTTTTTTCTTACTGCAATTTTACCCTGCAAGTAAATGCATTAACCTGCTTTCTGTCCGTTTACTGAAGTGTGCATGTGAGATATGTGACAAAAACTCATCCTTACTGCAGATTTAGACATGATTCAGACAGAGCAAACATTTTTGCTGTAAAATATACCACAAACTCTTACTTGACCAAAAAGTATATAAAAAAAAAGTGTTGTCATGTCAAGCAGCAGAAGTGGTACTATCACAAAGCTGCATCAGTATATGAGCAGTAAGACATGTCAAACACCATAAAAATGAAATGCTCAGTAACAGATAAACATATTATTATGTTTTGACTTCACTACTGGGAAATAAACTGATATATTAAAAAACCTTGTAAAGGTGGTTTACTTGCTTTGCCAGGTTATGGGTTTTCTTGTAAACCAAGACAGTGTGTTATTTCAATAAGCTTGTGAATGCAAATGGCCTCACATTGAAAAATGACAAAAAACATTGTATTATTCATGCCAGGGCAGTAGTTGGTGGTGGTCTTTCTGTGTAACGTACACACTCATGTCTATAAACTAGACCCGCACACGCACGCACGCACACACACACACGCACGCACGCACGCACGCACGCACGCACACGTTTTTATAGTGTACAGGGAGACAATAATTGTATTATTGATTATTGAGTTATTAATGCAGTTAACTAAATAAACATCGAACATCCATTAAAATCTTTTTTTTACTAAAGGTCAATTTAGCATTATAGTACAATTAATGGGATTGTAAAGGGTTGTGATCAGCTGCAAAATCTGTGTTTATGTCTTTTCATGCTAATGTTTTCAATGTATGCCTTACTGTGGTTAATCCTGAACTAGTAGAATACACAAATCAAGCTCTTTTAAAAATGACAGCTATAGTCTGATAATATATTACTTAAAGTAACTTACATTTCACACCATCAGTTGCGGACACTCAAGCTTAGGTGATCTCCAGTTTTTGACTCATTTTGAAATCACAGTGAATCACTCTGAACAGATCATTTGAATCATTGAGTTGTTCACTTGAGCACAACTGAATCTCTCCAGATTATGTATTAATAGTTTGGTGCAATATGTGAACCTACTTATCAGGTTAACTGACAAGAATGATTCACCAATTCACCAATCAGACACTGTTGTAGTGTTTCTGAGAGCAGTTAATGATTTCTCCAGTTCAAAATAGCAATTTAGGCCAGTACATTTATGAAAATATTATGTAAATGTGCCCTTATATTCTAGAAAGGTTCTGTGACTGGCTTCTCAGAGAGTGGCATAAAGAATGACACAAGCATCCTCTCGTCTGTCATTGGATGCTTGTGTCACACAGAAAGATAACCCTGCCCCCAAACTCAACCTCATTGGCTGAGCCATTGTTGCTACAGGCTGGCTGGCACACTCAAAGCCACACTTTTTTAACATCAATATATAGACATTTCACTCCTAGAGATGAACAAAGGAGGACGTCAGGAGTATTTCTGACCACCAAACTCGACAGACTCTTGTTTATACGTGGTCCGCATGCATCTGTATGTGTTGCCATGGTCTCATCATCTTTCTGAGGGCGGCTCTTTGCTAATGAAGCGTTTCGGCGGCCTTTAGGCTTCAGCTTTGATGTTTCTATGAGGCTAATTAGGCCTCATTTGGCTTATTAGCTAGTGATCCATGAAGCACATCAGCTCTGAAAGTTCACTGATCAGAGAACAGCGTCAGGTCCGGTGTGGCCAGAATCATATCATGTGTGACACTGGCTTGACCTTCTTTGGAGTTTAAAAACAATGGCTATTTTTGGGTATTGTTATTGCTGAAGCCTTATTTATTACAAATCAAGTGTATAAATGGAGTAGTTTGTGTCCCCTACGATTGGTCATTAGCCCCTTTCACAGATACAAACCTTTTCCGGAATATTACCGGCAATTTTCCGAAAAGATCTGTATGTCTACTTTAGCCAATCAGAACATTCAGACGCATTCACATCCGCGCTGTTTAGGAAAATAAAAGCCATTAAATATTTTTCCAGACACATTTAGCTGCTAGATGTTAATCAGAAAACGTTTCTATGTTCCTTATTAATGCCAACTGTGTAAAAAATGATCAATTAAATGCTTATAATAAACCACTGTTCGTTTACCTTCAAGCTTTGCTTGACGCGGAGTGCACGTGAAGCAGCCAGTGAGCGACAGCACACATACATATTATGAACATTTCAACATCTAAAAAGTGTTCCTCCATATGTTTTCAAATAAGTTGTTCACAATAATTATCCATCCACAGAATGTGTAATGTAGTCAAGTGTGTAAACATTTAACTGCGGTTCGCGGTTCTGCCTTTGAATGTCTCACAAAGCAGCTGCATGAACGCTAAAGCTTTAAATAAAAGTGAAACCATCAAGAAAAGGCCAACCCCTTCTATGTTTACAAATACAAGCGCTGCCGTTTATAGGTCATTTCTGGTTAATGTTGTCAGAATTTACTGGTATTTTAGAATGGATGTGTGAATGCTCTATTCCGGAAAAGTTACGCAACGTCCTTTTTTATGAATTTTCCGGTAAAGTCTTCCGAAAATATTCCGGATATTTACCGGTATAACTGTGTGAAAGAAGCTATTATTGACTTTCAATTCCAGTTAATGCTGACTTCCATATTTTCCTTACTATGGGAGTCAATGGTGACTATCAATAGGGTATATGCCGAGCTAGTGTTTCTTCCCATACTGATAAACTTCCAGCGACCAGTTATTGTGACTTTTTTCCATTTTATACGGTTCCTTTTACAGCATCGATGTTGAAATGTAATTAAAATACAATCAGTTAAATAGACTTTGGCATTCATTTAGTTTCTCAAGCGTAAAACAAGATGAAAAGCCATTTACTCGCTCACGCCTGTCAGAATCGGCAGGTTAGCGCAGAAGCTTCATTAAATATACTGGGGTAAAATAAATGTTCATATTTAAGACATTGCGGGAAATTTTTTTTATTTAATGCAGTGCTTCTTGTACAATCTGAGACCCACTTTATATCGGATATCACTCACCCAGTTGAGATTGGTGATTTTTAAAGAAAACTGTCCTTAAACGTGCCGATTTTGCAGTGGCAAACAGTTCACCGGAAGCGTTTAACCCAGGTTAACTGGCAAATTAAAAGTCCCTTGCATACATCGGCATATACCCCATTGTCTATCAAATGGTGTCTATCTCAACTGTTACCAACACATACCAATATCTTTCAAAACAACTTCTTCTTTTGTGTTCAACAGAGGAACTAAGTCATAATTGTTTGGAGCAAGGGGAGAATGAGAAAATTATGACAGAATTAACTCATTTAACTAAAATATAGTTAAAATAAGACAATATTTAAAAATTAGGTCACACTATTTTGATGGTCCATTTGTTGAATTTAAGTTACATTGCAACTAATTATCATTAGATTATAAGTAGACTGTTAGGTTGGAATTAGGGTTAGGGTTAGTTTAAGTGGACATGTAATTGCAAAGTTTCTTATAGTCAGTTAAATGTCTTTTGAAGGACTGTTAAATGTCAGTGTCAACAGATATTAAGCAGACAGTCTACTAATACTCAAATGGACCATCAAAATAAAGTGTTACCAAAAATTAAACTAAAATGAATGTGTAAAAGTTTTAGCTTAACTGTTATAACCATTGGAAAAATTAACAACTGGAAAAAATTTTAATAAATACAAATATTTTACCAAACATAAAATTTAAAAGCTCAAGACACAAAAACAAACAATGTAAAATAATCTAAAACCTGAAGCTAAAATTAAAAAGTACAAATATTAGATCAACAATATAATTATAATATAAACTAAATACTGAGTATAAAAATGTGAAAATGTATATAAAATAACTATATATAAAACTTAAAAAAAATATATAAAGCATGTTAACAGTTTATTCAACATGATAAAAATATGCTAAATCAAAACAGATTAGCAATGTGCTGCAATATACTACTAGCAATATTCTAAATCTACATGCAAATAATGTTTAAAGTCCCAAACGTCTTTTAGCAAGACACTGCACAAGCACTTATAGCTGTAGTACTCTTAACTTGTTTTGACAACAGCATATGCCAATAAATACATAAATATCAGTCTCTTGAAACACACCTGTAGAGCCCCAAAACTCTTTGTTGTTTTGGCATATAGTCCACATCCAAAGAGCCAACAGATCTTAAAAGTTAATATGTAAATAAAATTACTATAATGAAACCATTTTAAAAGAACGTAGAGCATGTTAAAGTTTGTTCACCATAAAAAGAATATGCTAAAACATGTTAGCATTGTGCTAAATCCTGTTAGCCACATGCTCAAATATGCTAGAAAATGCTACTAGCAATATGGTAAAGCTTTTTATCAGCATGCTAATAATGTTTCAACCCACAAATGTCTTCTAGCTGTAAGCAAGCACTTACAGTTGTAGTACTCTAACTTTCTTTGACAACAGCATATGCCAATAAATAAATAAATAAATGTCACTCACTCGCATGAAACACCTGTAGAGCCCTAGAGCTCTTTATTGATATGGCACAAGTTCACATCCAAAGAGCCAACAGATCTTAAGAGATAACATGTAAATAAAATAACTATAACAAAACTATAAAAAAGTATAAAGCATGTTAACAGTTTGTTTAACATGATAAGAATATGCTAAAACATGTTAGCAATGTGCTAAATCCTGCTAACCACATTCTATAATATACTAGAAATGTGTTATATAATGCTACTAGCAATATGCTAAAGCATTTTATCAACATGCTAATAATGTTTCGTCACAAATGTCTTTTAGTTGTTAGCAAGACACTTAGCAAGCACTTACAGTTGTAGTATTCTTAAATTGCTTTGACAACAGCATATGGCAATAAATAAATGGATATAAATAAATACATGTCAGCCTCTTGAAACATACCTGTAGAGCCCCAAAGCTCTTTGTTGATTTGGCACACATTAACATCCAAAAAGCCATAAGATCTTAAAAGTTAACATGTAAATAAAATAACCATAAAGAAATGATAAAGCATGTTAACAGTTTGTTTAATGAATATAAGAATATGCTAAAACATGTTAGCAATGTGCTAAATTCTACTAATCATATTCTAAATATGCAAGCAATGTGTTACCAAATGCTACTAGCAATATGCTTAAGCATTTTATCAACATGTTAATAATGTTTAAACCCACAATAGCAAGACACTTAGCAAGCACTTATAGCTGTAGTACTCTAACTAGCTTTAACAACAGCATAAGGCAATAAATAAATGTCTGTCTTTTTAAAACACACATGTAGAGCCTCAAAAGAGCCAACAGATCTTAAAAGTTAAAGTGTAAATAAAATAACTGTAAAGAAACTATTTAAAAAAAGCTATAAAGCATGTTAACAATTTGTTCAACATGATAAGAAACATGTTAGCAATGTGCTAAATCCTGCTAACCACATGCTAAAATATGCTAGAAAAGTGTTACAAAATGCTACTAGCAATAAGCTAAAGCATTTTATCAACATGCTAATAATGTTTCAACCCACAAATGTATTTTAGCTGTTAGCAAGACACTTGGCAAGCACTTATAGTTGTAGTACTCTTAACTTGCTTTGACAACAGCATATGCCAATAAATAATATAAATAAATAAATAAATGTCAGTCTTTTAAAACACACCTGTAGAGCCCCAAAGCTCTTTGTTGCACAGATCTTGTGTCCTGATTGTGGTTTTTAATGGCCTCAGTCTGGGAAAATGGACCAAACATACTGTTCCCAAATCCAAAAGCACCTCCAAACACTCTCTCTCCCTCTAGAGGTCCCATGGGGTATCATCAGTCCTCAAAAAACCTTCTTAAAGGCGCAGCACAGCAAATCAGAGCCAAATGCACATGCTATGAAGAAAAATAATAATAATTAGAGACCCCTTGACAAGTTTACTGGATTAATTATGCATTTGTTTGATATAATTGTTAACATATTTTGTTATTGTGTAAATATCTGATAATATTTCTTCCAAATTTCACTTTTGGTCAGAATGAAAAAATGCACCAAGGCACACACTTCAATCTAAATGGGTGCTCAGCCAAACAACAAAGGATGCAAGAAATTCATAAAGGCGGCAACACCAAAGCTCCAAAAATATTAATTTATTAACTTAAAAACTCTCAGAAAGCATGTGATGTTTCTGATGAAGAGCCGGGGTGCTCGAAACATCATACGCTTTGTAAGAGCTTTTTTAACTTAATAAATGTATATATTTTTTCCACTTTGGGTCAGAATAACAAATGTTTTTATGTGTTGTGATAAAAAAAAATATTGGTTATTCCACCAATTGTTGCTTTCTTAAAGGAACACTCCACTTTTTTTACCTAGAAGTGACCTAGAATTAAACAGTTGAGTTTTAGCTCAACTCACTAACTCACTTTTAGCTCACTTTTAGCTTAGCTTAGCATAATTCATTGAATCAAATTAGACCATTAGCATCTTACTTGACAAGAGTTTCAATAATTTTCCTATTTAAAACTTGACTCTTCTGGAGTTATATCATGTACTATGACCGACAGTAAATGAAAATAGCTATCTTTTAGACCAATGTGGCTAGGAAAAATATTCTCATTCTGGTGAAATAATCAAAGCATTTTTACTGCTGTTCCATGACTGCAATAGTCACAACATAGTTGTCATGTAGATTCCTGCAGCATGAGGACTGTTTATGAGCGTTAAAAGTGGCTGATCTGTTCAGCGAAATATTAGACTGCGTGTCACCGCATATCAAACGACTTAAACAATATAACTAAAGAAATCTCCACTGTGCTGAGCGAGAGCGCTTACTGAGCAGCGCGTCATTGATGACGTAAGCGCGCCCAGGCCCTAATGTAATGTGAGTGCGGGCCGTCGGGGGAGACAGAAGGGGGACAAGCGTGCTTTGGCCCGGTTCAAGGCAACTGTACGGTGTGAGTACGGCCTAAGCCGAAGAAAAATGAATGAATGAACTCTGGTTTTTAGTGCTACAACATACTGTAGTAGTGTTAAATATATTTAACTCATAAACTGTAACATATGCTCTAGTATACTTCAGTTTTACTACAGTTAACTGTGGTGTATTGTAGTATAATATGCATAGAAAAGTCACTACAGTATTGGACAGTATTTATACTGCTATTGTTGTATTACCATAGCAACTACAGAGTTACCACAGCAGATTAATTCAAGTACTTTATTATAGTATGGATCAAAGACACTGTAGTCTTTCCTATGAATTACTACAGTATTTTTTTCACCTGGGAAGATCTGAGATTTCTGTTCCACTATTTGCAAAAATCATGATTGCTAAAAAGAAGCACGTCTCCATTGGTTTCACCAAACAAATAGTCCCACAACCCCAATGTTAATGTTAGCAACATTTTAAAAAACGCTAGCAATTTGTTATGACATGCTAGGAATGTGCTAAAGCGTGTTACGGCACATTAAAAGGCACATTTCACTTTTAAGATTATAATGTAAATTAAACAGGCTTTCCAAAACCTTGCCAATACCTAACACAATAACACACCTCACACAGATTAAGCTGGAGCTCACCATGTTTATTTATACTCATGCTCTTTTTTTGCCAGGATTTGAGGTATTTTGCAGCATTGGGGTTTTGAAACAAAGCTAGCGAATAGAAAAAACAAATACCCTAATCAAATAGAGCTATATTAAGTGTTGGGCGTAAATGCTGGGCAGCAATAGCTGTGTGAAGTTGTGCAATCGAATTAATAGCACCTCTGCACAATGCCGCCCACCAAAAACTGTGACACATTTGCTTTGTTTCTTTGCTCAGATCAGATCTCACCCCATCACATATGTGCCTGTAAACCTGAACCACCACGGATCCCCTTAGATCCCATTTCAACATTAAATTAGGTTGTGAGTTTTATTCATGAAGTCTGACTTTCGGTGCCAAATGCCAGTGCCAGTTAAAGGCATGATTCCTGTGCAGGGGATAAAACATCTGAATATAGCAGATCACTGTTTAGCTAGCCGCATACTGCGAGTGAATGCAAATACAGGATACATTAGCACAACGCTACACTTTCCTGAGCAGACATGCCATCCGTCAGAGGTGAAGGTCAACCAGTAGGCAGAGAAAATCCTGTGAGGAAATTCTCAATTCAGTTGGCACGACTCTATGTATTATACATATTTTAGCTGACCCACTAAAGTTTCATTGCTCTTTCAGAGCACAGAAAATCAAATTGACTTCTAGTGTCATTACATATTTCATTTGTAAAAGGGAAACACTGAAACAAATGACACTTGATAATATTGTTGCATTATAAAAGAACTCATAGATCATTTTAGAGATGGAAGAATTGGATGAAAATTGAGTTCACACTGACTGCTTTATTATTTAAGACTTTGTGCAGCATTAAACATGCTAACAGTGTGCTAAACATTGCAGCAGTGAGCTAAACATGTTAACGTTTTGTTACATATTTGGACAGTCATATCAGTGATATGATAAGATGTATAATAACCCTGCTGAAAAAAACAGCTTAAACCAGCCTAAGCTGGTTGGCTGGTTTAAGCTGGTTGACCAGCCTGGTTTTAGAGAGGTTTTGGCCATTTCCAGGTTGGTTTCCAGCCATTTCCAGCCTGGTCTTAGCTGGTTAGACTGGAAAATGACCAGCTAAAACCAGCTTGGCCAGCCTGGTATAAGCTGGACATAGCTGGTTTTGGCTGGTCAAGCTGGTTTTAGCTGGTCAACTCCCAGCCTGACCAGCTAAGACCAGGCTGGAAATGGGTGGAAACCAGCCTGGAAATGGCCAAAACCCCTCTAAAACTATGCTGGTCAACCAGCTAAAACCAGCCAACCAGCTTAGGCTGGTTTAAGCTGTTTTTTTTTTTTCAGCAGGGAACGTGTTAAAACATGCTATAAGTGTGCTTGTGATGCATAGCATATGAAAAATATCAAAAGTGCCATGGAGATTTATTCATGTGACCTGTTATATATTAAGATTTTGGTCAGGCACTTCACAGAACCACCTGAATTTGTTCTTCCTTCTTGCATTGACTTGATAAATACTCAACATTCCCAGTAAATAACATGGAAAAAGCTGTGTGGTCGTGTTAGGACATCTATATAAGGCAATCTTTAAAGTTTAGGTACATACTTGTGTATTAAACTCCTTAACATGATTTACGTAAGTACAATCTGTTTCTTTGTTTACATTCATTCTAATGTATTAAACCGTATTGCTAATGTTAGCGCTATCATTCCCAATAAACTTAAGGTTAAGTTAGGTTCAGTCTTAACCTTTAAGGACACATTTTGCCTCTAACTGTTTGCTAAAAAAGCTATTCCTGGACAAATAAACAGAGTTGATTCAGGAACATGTCGTACTTGGGTCAATTGTGTTATGTGTTTTAGTTTAGTATGTTAACAAATTCAGTTTGCCAGCCTTTGTTTGAGTTTTGCAGGACCTATTTACATGGAAATGTGGAATAAATCCTATTCTAAAGTGCAGAGTTTGACCGTATGTCCACATGCAAATGCAGTACTCATGTCATATTTCAAGATCACCACGATCTAACTATCAGAGATCGCTGGTAAACACTCACATTCACATCCCTGCTGAAAAATCCAGTTTAAACCAGCCTAAGCCTGGTTTTAGAGGGATTTGGGCCATTTCCAGACTGGTTTTCAGCCATTTCCAGCCTGGTCTTAGCTGGTCAGGCTGGACAATTTCTAGCTAAACCCAGCTAAAACCAACTTGACCAGCCTTGTTTAAGCTGTACATAGCTGGTTTTGGCTGGGCTCCCAGCCTGGTTAGTCTGGTCAAGCTTGTTTTAGCTGGTCATCTCCCAGCCTGACCAGCTAAGACTAGGCTGGAAATGGCTGGAAACCAGCCTGGAAATGGCCAAAACCCCTCTAAAACCAGGCTGGTCGACCAGCTAAAACCAGCCAACCATCCTAGGCTAGTTTAAGCTGGATTTTTCAGCAGGGATGAACTACAAATCCGCCATGTTATGGACCACATATTCAGTTATGCAATACACACACCTGCTTCAAGTCACCAGTGATTGCAAACACTCACACAGCTGAAGCTGCTCACAGACTGATTACTTGGACTATAAGAACAGCACAAATACACACAATGTTGCTGAGTCTTGTTATCTGTTTAGTGACATTACAACGTGTTATCTTTGTTTTGCTTTGCTGTGTTTTTGACCCTCGCCTTGTTTGTTTGTTTTAAGTTGTCTGCTGCCTGCCTTGTGACCATCCACCTGTTATTTTGACTAGGACCCTGGATTCCATGTGTACATCTGTTTGCCCCTGTGTTGACCATTACCTGTCCTTGCTAATAAACCTGCATTTGGATCCGCATCCCTGTTGTCAGCGTCACTTCCCCGTTACAGAATGTCATGTAAAACTCATGTCATGATAAAAGTTTTCAACTGGGGTTTTCTTGCTGGGGTCTGTGCAGTCGGGGAAAATGGAGTGTTTAGCATATCCGCAAAATAATTTCCTTTGTTTGACATCAGATTATTTGCCGCAATCTGCTTTCTTTACAAGACGTACATCTGTGCAATGGCCGACGTAATAATAGTACTTCTAGTAAAAACTGTGCTAATAATGCTAGTAACATGTATACTGATATGGAAAATTATCTATATATTTTTTTATACTTTTAAAATAGATTCAGCTTGATGTTTAAAGTTAACAATTGTTTCAGCCAAATGTAATACCAATGTTAATATTAGTTAAAAATACAAATCAATTTTATTAGTTTTTTTGTACTCTATTTTATAAACTGATTATGACCTGTAATCAGATTACTACTATGATTTTAACTCGTTATTAGGCATTGACAAAAACATTTACATTAAGATTAATAAAAGCTTTTGTACAAGTAGCTTGTGTTGTGAGTTTGGTTCAAATAACTAATCTTTACTATTTGAGGCTTTATTGCACAATGTATTTGACTGCAGTTTCTATGCCCCATAGTTGTTTCTTTTCACACTAATGATATTTACTAGGACATATTACCAACAAATAAAGAAATAGTTTCATATTTTAATGCAGCCTTGTGGAAGTGTAAGTGGAATGTATTTCAGATTCGCAAAAATCTAGACAGCGCCCCCTCTAGAGGATTTGACATCCGAAATGTGAGTGTTAGGAATTACAAACTGTCATTACATGCACTGTAAAAAATGCAGGGTCCCACACAATTCATTCATGTTGACCCAACACAAATCGATTAAGTTAACATAGCGCTTTTAACAAATTTATATGGATTAAACATAAAAAAATTAAAAAGTTGTTCCAATGAAATCTCAAGAATTTTGTTGTTTCAGCTCATTTTAAATAAGTAGTTTGAACAACCTAAAATATTTTTTTTTTGAGTGTGATAGGACTTCGCTATATCCACACTATATTCATGCTTTCAGTGTGCTAAAGGAATACGTTAAAATGTTGTGTTAACAAACAGCTCAGACATGGTAGCAAATAAAAAAGTTTTGCATTCTAAGAACCAATTTGTTGTACTCTGTTGGATTGCGCAGCAAAAATGCCCATCAAAATTAAAATCAGCATTTAATTAAAAAATGCT
The DNA here is from genome assembly GCA_903798205.1 of Danio tinwini. NCBI lineage: Eukaryota > Metazoa > Chordata > Actinopteri > Cypriniformes > Danionidae > Danio > Danio tinwini. Next base: position 10,126,338 of record CAIGQZ010032287.1, read on the forward strand.
GGGATCATGTTGTCCCAACACAAATCGAGTTGTGTCCCAACACAACTTAATTCATTCATTTATTTATTTTCTTTTTGGCTTAGTCCCTTTATTAATCAGGGGTCGCCACAGCGGAATGAACTACCAACTTATCCAACACATGTTTTATGCAGCCGATGCTCTTCCAGCTGCAACCAAACACTGGGAAATTAACTTAATTGTTAATTTGTAATTAACTTAATTACAAATTTAAGTGGATTGAACATGAAACAATTAAGTTGTTCCCAAAAAACTCTCAAGAATTGTGTTAAATCAGCTCATTTTTAATAAGTGCTAATAATGCTTGTAACATGTATACTGATTGGACAACTATGGAGATATATATATAGCCCCCCTTTGATTTTTTTTCTTTTTTAAATATTTCCCAAATGATGTTTAACAGAGCAAGAAAATTTTCACAGTATGTTTGATAATATTTTTGCTACTGGAGAAAGTCTTATTTCTTTATTTCGGCTAGAATAAAAGCAGTTTTTAATTTTTAAACACCATTTTAAGGACAAAATTATTAGCCCCTTTAAGCTATATATTTTTTTCGAAAGTCTACAGAACAAATCATTGTTATACAATAACTTGCCTAATTACCCTAACCTGCCTAGTTAACCTAATTAACCTAGTTAAGCCTTTAAATGTCACTTTAAGCTGTATAGAAGTGTCTTGATAAATATCTAGTAGAATATTATTTACTGTCATCATGGCAAAGATAAAATAAATCAGTTATTAGAAATGAGTTATTAAAACTATTATGTTTAGAAATGTGTTGAAAAAAATTCTCAGCGAAACAGAAATTGGGGAAAAAAAATTATATATATAATTATATATATTAACCCTTTTTTTGCTGCTGATTGGCAAAAGCTGCAAAAAGGGTTACATTAACATGCATTAACATGTATAATAACAAAAATACTTTTAAAATAGATTCAGCTTGATGTTTAAAGTTAACAAATGTTTCAACCAAATTTAATATCAATGCTTATATTACTTTAAAAATACAGATCTTTTTTTTTTACTCCATTTAATAAACTTGTAGTTTGAGCTAGGAGCAAAAACCTTTTTTGATTGTTTAAATAAATTTTTAAAGTGTGCTTGGGCCCAAATAACTGCTGCTTTTCTTCATTGTTTTTGTAAAAGTCACATATAAGAATCTTTTTAAGGTCAAGATGACCTTATACATTTGTGTACTCTTTGTGTATGCGTGTGTTTGTATTGTGAAGCTCTCTTTAACACACATGCAGTGACTTTAAGAAGGGCACATTAGGACAGGGCTCTTCTTATAGCTGGAGGAGAGAGCTGAGCAGAGCTAGAGAGGTGATGATTCACTCACACTCATACGCTTACACACACACACACACACACACACACACACACACACACACACAC
>CAIGQZ010032287.1:10127853-10138000 GCA_903798205.1 Danio tinwini
CACACACACACACACAGTGTCATGATGAGTGTTGTAGAGTTGTGATGCATTTGGCTGTTGGCTGAAGGCAGCAGATGGGTCAGCAGAGGATCCGTGTAAGCACTTCCTACTGCTTCTCTCTGGCATTAATGAGAAAACCACTTCAAAACAAACTCAAGCTTCTTTTTTAATCTGCTAATGGCAGCATTGGTAGCCGTGGCCATGCTTCCACAGAAAACTCTGTCAGGATGAATTAGTTTAGTCCTGCTGAATTATGTGGAGAGTTGTAACTCGGTGTATTAGTTCGATGCTCTCGATTCCTCCTGCATTCACTAGAGAACGAGTAACAAATTCATTCTGTTCAGTTCTGTTGTTAAAGTCAAAATTATGTAAATTTTTTGTTTTAAAATATTTCCCAAATGATGTTTAACAGAGCAATGATTTTGTTCACAGCATTTCCTATAATATTTTTTCTTCTGGAAAAAGTCTTATTTGTTTTATTTTGACTAGAATAAAAGCTATTTTAATTTTTTTTTAAACCATTTTAAGGTCAATAATATTAGCCCCCTTAAGCAATATATTTGTTTTTCGATTGTCTACTGAAGAAACATCATTATTGTAACCAGGGATGTGACACTGACAACAGAGGTGAGGATCCAAATGCAGGGTGTTATTAACAGGATGGTCAGGCAAGCAATGATCAACCCAGGAGCTAGGGATGGCTGACGTGAAACTGACGTTTCGACACAGTGTCGAGAACCCGAAGCGCAAGTGTTTCGAAACACTGCACCGAAGCATGGTCCGAAACACCCAGGACACATGACTAAAGTGTTTCGAAACACTTGGTTATGTGACTAAAGCGATTCAAAGCATCGATCAGTTCAGAAGCGTTTCGAGACCTGGCGAATGCGCATTTGACTGACAGGGTCTGACAATTCTTCTGTCTGTTATGGCCTAGTGGACCGTGCGTGTGCATGTTGTAACTGAGCTTTAAATTACTTTTGGGTTCGTATGCCGACTTGTACAAATACTCGGAAATCACGATTTTATGTATTTTAATCATGTTACTGTTTTATAGTGTAGTCTAAATAGGATACAGCTGCTGATACACCATCAATACAGCATCGTTTTTGTAACACTGTAAAACAATAATTCATTTGTTACAGTACTCTGATGGTTGGGTTTAGGTTTTGGGTAGACATAAATAAAATACAATAAATGGGACATTCAATGAATAATATAAATAATTCTTGTTAACTTCTGGCCACAACCATGTCTGATCTAGCAACAACCCTGTTTTATGACCAAAACAAGACATATTTATTCACAAAGTGTTTATTCGGATGTCAGACCAATGTTGAAACAAAACGATACAAGAACAGAGCAATTCAAACTGATATTAAAGCATTTCAAACGAGCTGTCTCAGCCTGGATTCGAACCCAGTATGCCCACATGGTAGTCAGGAACCCTAACTGCTCCACTAAACCACTTGTATGCACAAATTACAATGTGGAGTTTAATACCTCAATTTGCTCAACTGTTCTTTGCTGACACTGTTCCAGTGCAATACATAAAAAATGACCACTAGGTGTCACCGTAGATTGGGGTTTCGAAACATTTCGAAGCTTCGACACATTTGCTTCGACTGTTTCAGTGTTTCACGAAGCCTCGCTTTGCCCACCACTACCAGGAGCTAACAGATGTATACGGGCAATTCAGAGTCATAGTAAAAATAACAGGCAGATGGTCAGAAGGCAAGTGACAGACAGGGATAAACAAATAAACTAGGTGAGGATCAAAACAAGGCAAAGCTGCCACATTGTGTGTGTTTGAACTGTACTTATAGTTCAGGGAATCAGTATGTGAGCAGCTTTAGCTGTGTGAGTCTAATCAATGGTGACTTGGAGCAGGTGAGTGTGTGTGTTGAATGACTGGGATCTGTAGTCCATAAACCGGCAGATTTGTAGTTCATGTGAATGTGTTTACCAGTAATCTCTGGTTGTTAGATCGCTGGTGATCGTGACAATTATACAATGATTTGCCTGATTACCCTAACTAACCTAATTAACCTAGTTAAGCCTTTAAATGTCACTTTAAGCAAAAAAAACTTTAAAAAAGTATCTTTAAAAAATCTAGTATAATGTTATGTACTGTCATAATGGCAAAGATAAAAGAAATCAGTTATCAGAAATGAGTTATTAAAGCTATTATTTTTAGAAATGTGTTGGAAAAAAAATCTTCTCTCCGTTAAACAGAAATTGGGGGGAAAATATACACAGGAGGGAAAATAATTCTGACTTCAACGGTATATTATCAAACAGTTTTGTCATTGTGGTTGCTTATAAATGAGAACAGAAACACCCAACTTTGGGTTACGACAACCCAGAATTTTTTAGTGTGCACAAACTTAAAATCCATGTGAACTGTAAGTTGCTGTGGACTTTTATTTCTGTATGATGACATTTTTTCAAAGGAAACTGAATAGTGAGAAGGGGGCTGGGTTTCATTGTTGCGCTCCTCCTCTCATCTTTCACTTACAGCCAACTAATGGTTGGAGGGATGTGGCTTAGCATATTTCGCCCAAGCCGTCAAATCATCAGAGAAGATAGTTTGATTTTAATTAAAGATTACCAAGACAATTTTTTTTCAGTGGAATAACTTGCACAGATTAATTGTTAAACCTAAGCCTAACAATGTGCGCTAGCAAAAGAAACATTGTCAATTTTGGTTTCATGCAGACTTTACTGGAATTATGCAGTTCTGATCAATTGCCGATTGCATGAAAAGAGATTGTTCAGATTTCAAGACATCCATCTTAAGTGTAGAATTAAATTATCATACATCTTATTCTCAAGAGCTTTTTGCTAGAGCTAGTAACAACTGATATGTAGAGGTTGTGTTTAAGTTAGGTTGGTTGACTCAACTAACTCAATGGTTAGCACTGTCACAAGAAGGTCGCTGGTTCGAGTCCCGGCTGGGTTAGTTACCATTTATATGTAGAGTTTGCATGTTCTATTCCATGTTGACATGGGTATTCTTCCAGGTACTCCTGTTTCCCCCACAGTTCAAAGACATGTGCTATAGGTGAACTGAATAAATTAAATTGCCTGTGGTGTATGTGGGTGAATGCAAGAGTGTTTGGGTGTTTTCCAGTACTGGGTTGCAGCTGGAAGTGCATCCATTGTGTAAAACATATGCTGCATAAGTTGGCGCTTCATTCTGTTGTGGCGACCCCTGATGAATAAAGGGACTAAGCCGAAAGAAAATGAATAAATGTATGAAAAATTAGGTTATGAAGTACAGTACATTGCCTGATAGTTATATTTAGGTTATTATTTTCAGCTACAAAATAATGTTCCCAGAATGTTGCAGGGAGGTTATTTTTAAAAAGCATTACATAAACATAATGTATAAAATAATAATACTAATATAGAACATTCCCCAGTAAGAATTTAAGTTTAATTGCTTCCCAAACACCACTATTACTGCTTTGCTAGAGAAAATTGTGATGTGGCTTTTGAACTGCAAAAACTACTTCAATGAAAAAATCATCAGAGCACTGCTGACAACACGTTTCTGTGGACTTGTTTCCATGTTTGTGCAAGTGTGTGTGTATGGGATAGAGACAGTATGGCTTACTGTAAAAAATTAAAAAGTAATTCTGTGGCAAAAACATGCAAAAATGTTCAATGTCTTGGTCAGTTTTGGTTTTTATGCTGTTGTAGCATATGATATACTGTATATACAGTGGTGTATGAATATTTTTATCCATTCCTCATTAATATAGACAATATTTATACAAAACAGTTTTATTACATTTTTATTATTATTTATTGTGGGTTTTATTTATTATTAAAGCATTTATGTCCATTAAAATAAGAGTTTGGTCACCTAACACCTTTAGGTAAGATAATGCATTTAAATTCAAATGAGTTATTGGTAAAAATAATAATAAACAAGTAACTACAAAATTGACAACTAAATTTGACATTTTTAATGTTTATCTTGGTTTTTCTTGTTTATTCAAGATTTATTATTACCAAGATACCCCATTTAATTGGGTGTACTAATTTTTGGACTGATCTTAAGCTCTTAAGTTGATGTTGTATGCTGTATTGCCTTTAGTAAAAACCAAAATCATTTGGTGAAGTGGTGTGCACATGTAATCTGCCTGGAGCTACTTCATTTGTGCTTGATGTCCTTGATAATAACTGCACACATTATAACATTAATCTACCAATCAGAATCACACAACAGCTTCATCGTATAAACATGTACAGTATAATAATTGGACTGGTTGTTTTTTAACATAACGTCTCTTTCTGTGTCAGGATTGGCTGCAGATGTATGGCTACCTCCCTCCTACAGACCCCAGAATGTCCATCCTGCGGTCAGAACAGACCATGCAGTCTGCTATTGCTGCCATGCAGCGTCTCTACGGCCTTAAAGTCACCGGTGAACTGGATAAGGACACCATCGAGTGAGTAGCACTTACACTCTCACAGTCTCTCGCTCCCATATTGACTGATTCTGGGTCAGAAGTTAAAGATGATGTTGTTCTCTGGGACTTTTTTTAACATCGCTCACATGTTTACATGAACTACAAAATGTCTGGAAGTGCCCTTAAGTTGTAAGTATCAACAAAGAGGACATGTTGAGTTCCCCATGGTCATGGGTTTGATTTCCAGGGGATGCATGAAGTAATAACCTGTGTGCATTCTTAAACCACATAGTTGACTTTACTAGAAAATTGCATGGAAACTTATTGCCTTAAAACACTTAAGTTTTTACACAAGGTGAAACTATACAGCCCTGGTTGAATTAACATAGAACTAAAATGACTTTTGCTGCTTATTCAAAATACTTATTTAAAATGAGTAGAAACAACACAATTCTAAAAAATTTTTTGACAAAATTGTTTCATGTTCAATCCTCTTACATTTTTTTGTAAAAATGATTAAGTTATATTAATCAATTTGTGTTGGGACATTATGAAGGTTTTGTGTGGATCCCTGCATGTTTTTAAAGCGCATATAACTTTAAGTTCAATGTTAATTCAACTATAGGGATGTTTAGTTTCACCTTGTGCAAAAACAAAGTGGTTTAAGTCAATGAGTTTCCACTCAAGTGAAAGTCAACACCTAGTAAAGTCAACTTTTTGGGTCAAGTGTGTGTCTATATATCTTGAATGCAAAGTCACTTTGGGTTTAACATATCCCAAATGCATGAACTTAAGTTTAAATATGCTAAACCACCAGGCTAGATCAATATAAATATGCTTTATTGGTATCTGTGTTTGAAACATTCAGTCAAAAGCTGTTAGTTTTTAATTTTTTTTCTTAAAAAAAAGGAGTAAACACTGAGTAAACTAGGAATAGTTAAGTTCTTAACTTTTTTAATAGTTAACTTCATTTTTATAATCATGCACAAAGTTAATTTATTATTTTAAAGTAAAGTTAAAATAAATGCATTTAAAAAAAATTGTATAGAATTTTAAGAATTTTGAGATTAAGAAAAAAGGGTTAGTTTAAGAATTGTTCAATGAGAGTTTTTTATGGGAAACTAAAAATATTTGGCTACTGCTGTGAGAACCGTCTTTTGAAACTACTTGAGCCTTTTAAATATAACTACATACAGTATGACTATAGGATGCTGGGATAATAGTGATTTCATAACTCTTATGTGCTCTCTTTGTTTCCTTTTTGCATCGGCATAGTGATATCACCTTAAGGTGAGGATTATTCTTCTCTTGTGATTTGTTATTTGCTTTTAAACCATTTTTCTGTTATATTTTTCTTTTACAATGAAAATGATCTGATTTATGCATACACTGTAGTAATCATGTGGTAAGGGTTGGAACATTTTCACTCACTGGCCAACTTTTTGGATAAGTTACGGGCTGTTCAGAACTTCAATATCTGATAACCAGAGACACATTTAAATATTAATTATTAAAGCTGATTCTGGATCACCTTTAGATTCTGTGTGGAGATACAATATTGTCTTTGATTTCTTAAACAAATTTATAATCATCGGCTTCCAGTCAACGTTTTGAACCCAGAGTATCGAAGAGACATTCATTCATTCATTTTCCTTCGGTTTAGTCCCTGTATACATCAGGGGTCGCCACAGAGCAATGAACCGCCAAATTATTCAGCATATGTTTTACACAGTGGATGCCCTTCCAGCTGCAAACCAGTACTGGGAAACATCCATACACACTCATTCACACACATACACTACGGCCAATTTAGTTTGTTTAATTCACCTATAGCACATGTCTTTGGATTGTGAGGGACACCGGAGCACCTGGAGGAAACCCACAGCGCAACATGGGGAGAACATGCAAACTCTACACAGAAATGCCAACTGACCCAGTCAGGACTCGAACCTGTGACCTTCTTGCTATGACGCGACAGTGCTAACCACTTAGCCACCATGTCGCCCCTTCGAAGAGACATCCATAAAAAAATTAAATAAGTAGTTTTTACTCCAAACGTGTCTGATAGTAATAAATAAAATCATGCCCCAAAAATATAGCTAGTATATTATCTCTGTATGTAATTGCTCATGAAATTCCTCATGATATAATTCCCATGTATTTCACATCAGTATTGATAGTAAATATATATGGATGAAAGTCACGGGTGTAGCAATAAAGACTAGGTTTTTTTTTTAGTAAAATGCAGCCTTAGAAAAAAAGATATAATATATATTATTGTACATTAATAAATATTATTCCAAATTGGGCGACACGGTGGCGCAGTGGGTAGCACTGTCGCCTCACAGCAAGAAGGTCACTGGTTTGAGCCTCGGCTTGCCCAGTTGGCATTTCTGTGTGGAGTTTGCATGTTCTCCCAGTGTTGGCGTAGGTTTCCTCCGGGTGCTCCGGTTTCCCCCACAGTACAAAGACATGCCCTATAGATGGTTTGGATAAGCTGAATTGTCCGTAGTCTATGTGTGTGAATGAGAGTGTATGGGTGTTTCCCAGTGATGGGTTGCAGCAGGAAGGGCATCCGCTGAGTAAAACATATGCTGGATAAGTTGGTGGTTCATTCCTCTATGACGACCCCTGATCCCGAGGCTCAAACGATAGACCTTCTTGCTGTGAGGCGACAACGCTACCCACTACACCACGCGCTGCCTGACTTGAAAAGTTAATTGGAGTCAATTGAAAAATTTAAGGCAGCAAGAATTTCTCAGTGCTTGGGGTTCAAAACCACATTTACTGTACAATTGTGGGTTTCAAATAGTGATATTTACTTGGCAGGCGAGACGGTGGCTCAGGTTAGCGATGTTGCCTCACAACAAGAAGACTGGTTCGAGTCCCGGCTGGGCCAGTAGGCATTTCTGTGTGGAGTTTGCATGTTCTCCCCGTGTTGGCGTGGGTTTCCTCCGAGTGCTCCGGTTTCCCCCACAGTCCAAAGACATGCGCTATAGGTGAATTGGGTAAACTAAATTGGCCGTAATGTGTGTGAATGAGTGAGTATGGATGTTTCCCAGTACTGGGTTGCAGTTAGAAGGGCATCCACTGTGTAAAACATATGCTGGATAGGTTGGCGGTTTATTCTGCTGTGGCGACCTCTAATGAATAAAGGGACTAAGCTGAAGGAAAATTAATAAACATTGACTTGGCAGATTATGATAGAGGTTTGAAAACATATTCAATTTGTTAGCTGGATCCATAGGGAAAGCAACTGAAGTAAATCTCAAACACATTTCTGTCTAAAACAACAAATCTATATCAAATCTGACACAACAAATGTGCAGTTGAGGCACAATTTCATCCCTTTAACCTTAATTAACCGATAGCAGCTTTAAAACTCATAAGTCTGATATTTGGCATCTCAAAATATTCCTTCTGGCATCTGCGGTATGAACACGGTGGTCCTATTAGTTCTAAATGCAGACATACAAAATTAAATCACACCACAAGCATAAATATTGCATGTGGACGAGATGATATGAATAAAGGTTATATTTTGGAATACCTCGTCGAATTCGAGAAGCTACTCTGGAAAGATAATTAATCTAAGACATGGCTTGAAATTAACACCTGCCAAATGCGTGTGAAAATCATCCATGGTGGGCAACATACATCAACTCACTAGCCGGTTTGGCAGGTTATGATCCATAAATTACGTCCTCCAACCGGCAGCTTCCAACATTAGAAAAGTAGTGTAAAGAGGGTTAAACACTGCATGAGAAGCATAAAAAAAAGGAATTATGATCATATAGGTTCTCCGTGTTCGTGTGGGTTTTCTTCGGGTGCTCCAGTTTTCCCCACAGTTTAAAGACATGCTTTATAGGTGAATTGGATTAACTAAAGTGAATGAGTGTGTGTAAATGTGAGAGTGTATGGGTGTTTCCCAGTACTGGGTTGCATCTGGAAGGGCATCTGCTGTGTAAAACACATGCTGGAATAGTTGGCGGTTCATTCAGCTGTGGCGACCTCTGATAAATAAGGGATTAAGCCGAAGGAAAATTAATGATCATATATGGTGGCCAATAACTAAAAATTGGCTGGTAAGTGAAATGTTCATTTGAAAATGCACATCAAGAAATTCTGGGTTACTTAAATCAAAATTGGGTAAATTATGGACCAAAACATTTAGTTAAATGTGGTCCTATTAAATTCTTTTTTTAAAATTAACCCAGTAGCTAGGTTACTCCCTACACCCAGAACTGGGTTGAAATAACTCAGCATTTTTTAGAGTGTGTAGTCTAGAGGCAGAGACAGGCTGTGCTGAACGTAAAAATGTGTCACAGTTTATTATTAAAGATTCAACTTATTTCTGTCTCTCAGCTGGATGAAGAAGCCACGGTGTGGAGTCCCAGACCAGTTTGGCAGAACCTCGAAATTTAGCGTCCGAAAAAGACGTTACGCCCTCACAGGACAGAAATGGCTACACAGACAGATCACATACAGGTGAGCTGCAAAGACACATATCCTTTCTGTGTATTAGTTTGCATTTGAGACGAATCAGTATGTTAGCAAATGTGTATTTTCAATCAGTATGTTAGTTTTGAGGATATCTATAAGCTAGTGTGCTCCACAACAGTGACACATTTTGCATTTAGATGGTATAAACCTGATATAAACATCAAAATCTTGCTGGTTGTCACTTTCGACTAAATAGATCAAGGATTTTTTTCACATCACCTCATACGTCACTTTCTTGAAGTCAACATTTAATGCTCTCTAGTATCTTACATGCCCTGCCCCCTTCAAGATGCTTCTCATTTTGCTTTTCATTTGCTTTTTCAAGCGGCAGAGCTATGATCAAACAAAACACGATTGGCTGTTTTTTAAGGGGAGGAGCTACTCTATGTCCCGCCATTTCTTCATGTTTCAGTTGAGATTACGTCAAACATCAAATAAAAATGCACATTTCAAAGTACTTAAAGGGATTTTTAATGTATCTATTGTTTGGAGATCTCTATTTTTTTGCCTGTTTATCTAGTTATAAGTTTTTATAGTAAAGGTGGGCATAGATACATTTTTTAACCTAGATTAATCTCACTGTAATCTTAGAATTAATGTAGATTAATCTAGATTAAAATGGCTCATTTTGAATTCTGCCGAAGGCGTTCAGAATATGTGTGCTACCCAAATAATGACTAAAAGTAAGTCTTTGAGAACGGGTTTCTCAAGCCAGGTGGCGCATTAGACCAGGGTCTCATCTCCTGTTTCAAAAATGCATCACAAACTGCTTGAGAAACTGTTCTACTATGATAATTGGTGATGAAAATAAATTGTGTTCAATAAGATGTACTTGTGTTTACTTACTGTTTATTCAGTTAAACATGAATTTTGAACTGTAGGCCTACATAAGCTCCAAACAGCAATTTTTGATTACTTTAATCTGACTGACTATTTAGTCATAACTGAACTAAACAGAAATGGAATTAAGACGTGGAGTATGCAGATATTAGTGGCATTATTAAAGTAAACACCACAATCAAACTATTACCGTCATGTAGGACTTTTCGGCATATTTTCTGACAAGATCCACACACGCAAATGTCAGTAAAATACTGCACACACACACACACACACACACACACACACACACACACACACACACACACACACACACACACACACACACACACACACACACACACACACACACACACACACACACACACACACACACACACACA
>CAIGQZ010032287.1:10148924-10159371 GCA_903798205.1 Danio tinwini
TGTGTGTGTGTGTGTGTGTGTGTGCGTGTCTGAAAGCAGGCTGTGTTCTCTACCCACTGACACAAACACACACTCCAGTCATTCACGTAACTGACATAGTTTCAATATCGCCAGCGAAGGACTGGAAGAACAAAGCGCAGTGTTGTGTATTGAGTGTCCAGTGGAGTGTTTCGCGTGAGACCCTGTGTGTACATGGGTTTAGACAGGATAATACTTCGATTTTTCTAGAGTGTAATGGCTTTTCATTTGGCAGATGTTGGTCTGATTACTCTGTATTTAAAAATATATATAATACTATATATTAATATACTATAAATAGTATATTAAGATTTTAGGAAAAGCACTGTCTTGAATCATTAAGTAGAACTTAATAGACTTTTGTAATCTTTTTTTAATTGGCTTTATTCTTTTAATCACAATTTTAGATTTTAATTTGATTCAATAGGAACACACTTCGTAAATATTTACTCGCTTTACTCAATGTAAATATATCAGACCAAATATTTTGAAATCATTATTTGAATGTCAGACTTATTCTATTGTTCATTAATTTTTCAAATGAATTACAGTAAATTTATGAAGGACCAGGAGTGCCAATTAGAAATAAAATGAAGAATCAAATGATCAATTTAATAAGTGAAGCATAAAAATGCATATAAATAAAAGCAGCAGCAGTTGTCGCTTTCGCTTTAACTATTCTTTAAACAGATTATTAATTGGCCTAACATTAACCGTGTGCGCGGCATCATCCCTTCATTATCACGCACAGAATGTTTTTTACCAGCTTTCTTTTGCTTGCTGTTATTTTTGTTAATATAGTTTATTAATTATCCTTTACAATAATATTGCTTTAATATGTTGTTGTATGCATTAACTGGTGATCAGAGAGCCAGAACAGACCACTGTGCATAGTTTTAGATGCATGAGAATATATGTATATTTTAATTGTCAGCTGTTTTGTTGAATAAAAAAGTGTATGTATACAGCAGTATTTTGCTTGTTTTGACACATTATTTATCATTTTTGCCAAGGAAATAATTAGTTTGGTGTGGCCAAAGAAAAAAATAAATGTAAATCCTTATTGTGTTGAGCCCTGAAAAGTCCTGTGAAAGAAAACTTATTGCAATGCGACACTTTTTTATGAAAGCATAACCCGTTTGCTCTTGCTCATTGAGTATGCTCATAAACAAAAACAGTTAAATGAATGAGGAGGCAAGTGGAAAAAAACAAAATCTAAATGAAGTAATTTGAGCATGCCAAAGTCAAATTTATGCATATAAAATATATTTTCTCAACAACAAAATTGTGGCTAGTGAAAATGGCGAGTGGCTAGTAATGGTGGAAAACCACTAGCCACTGTGGCTGGTGTTAAAAAAGTTAATGTCAAGCCCTATATAATATATATATTATAACAACTTGAATGAGTTTGTTGCGTCAGACTGGTTGCTACATTATCATATAAGGGTCAAATATTTCAAGCTTCGTTTCTGGAGTGCCATTATATATATATATATTTTTATTATTTAATTATACATTTTATTAAATCAGGATTATTCTACATTTTCTTCATTTTTTTCTTCTTTTTTGTCTTACTTTTGTAGCTTAATTAAAGCTAAAGGATTTTCTATTTACAGTATTTATTTCATCATTACAGCTTTCTACCTGCCTGCTACCTGAATTTAAATTAAACTCAAACTGTGTAATTTAAAAGCCATTTTCCATTGGATTCAGAAAAACCACACAGCCCTGCTAGTAAAGTATAGTGGACAACACTCCTGCTGTTGGATTTTCCCCAGTAGAAAGACTTGATTCTAGTGTCGGTGGTGAAACCCAGTGGTTAAAGACCCGGGCTGATGGCCAAACAGCTACAGGTTCAAACCCCAAAAGAGTCGATCCATGAATTATAACCATTGTGCCCTTTTGACACACACTTAACCCCTGGCTGCCGCTGTGATTTATCACGGTTAGATTGTGGAAAACGATTTTCCACCAGCTCTGGTCATCAACCAAGTGCTTTTTGGCATCCAGACTTGATGCAAATTTATGCTCAGTGATTTTTGTATTGAATCAATTGTGCAAGTAGCAGATGAGAAGCGATGTGGGGAGGTTTTTAAAACACACCGTGCGGCGTACGGCTAACTAACCTAAGCCTGAAGAGGAAAAAATAAATATCTAAAAGGTCATAAAGTTCAAGGACAGGATTATGATTTCTGGGAAGTACAGCTGAGAAAGGAAAATAAATGAACAGTGCGAGGCCAGATGTTGATCTAATAGTTTGTGCTCACAGACAGAACAACTGTATGCGGATGATTTCCAAACCTCATCCCCAACCACCTGGAGAGAGAGAGAGAGAGAGAGGAATGGAGATAGAGAGCTTAGGTTTCCGTGAGATATTATGTCTTGTAAATATTTTAAGAGGCGCAGCTTTAATACAGTTTAAATTCCTCCGCACATTTGAGAAAACAGCTGCTACTGAGTTGATTGAGAGTTTTGGCTAATGCGCTATAGACACTCACACAAGTGTCTGATATTATACTTAATACAAGCAAAGAGACAATCAAATTAAACTTAAGGCAACCCGTGGGAAACATGGTCAGGTTTTAAAGTTTGGTTAAAGCAGTTTTTATTTCTTTAGTAGTACATTAAAGAAGATTTTTGGCTAAAGTGCTTGGTTTTAGGCTACCACCAGTGTTTTTGTATATAACTTTGTGTATATTTGACTTGTGTGTTAATAATAAATACTTTTTTAATACTGTTAATTTCTGTGTATTGCAAAAATACTTGTACAAGGAGGACAAGTTCTAAAATTCTTAAATGAGGAAGCCTTTTCTAGACAAGCAAAACAAATTGTCTTGTTTTCAGTAATAATATCAACATTAAGTGAGTTTTTCCTTTAAAGATGCTGATTAATCTGTCAATGGGGTAAGCAAAATAGTCTTGTTCTTCCTTTTGACATAAGCTTGTTTTGCTTACCCCATTGGCATATTATTTTGCTTTTTTTAAAAGAAAAAGTCCCTTAAGTTTGGCATATGATTTCTGAAAACAAATCAATATTGTTTGCTTGTCTAGAAAATACTTCTTGATTTGAGACTTTCTAGATATTTGGACTACAACAAGACTTTTTCTAATTAAAAAAATCATTTTTTTCAGTGTGTGCTCAGAAAAATGTATATATATATATATATATATATATATATATATATATTTTTTTTTTTTGTCTTGTTTTTAGTCCAAATATCAAACAATTCTTAAGGCAATAAGCATTTTCTAGGCAAGAAAATCACATGGTCTTGTTTTCAGAAATAATATGTCAAAATTAAGTGAGTTTTTTCTTAAAAGAAGCAAAATAATCTGCCAATGGGGTAAGCAAAATAGTCTTGTTTTTCCTTTTGACATAAGATTATTTTGCTTACCTTGCTGGCAAATTATTTAGCTTGTTTTAAGGAAAAACTTACTTAACAAGCCAATATTTTTGGTTGTCCAGAAAATGCTTCTTGATTTAAGAATTTCTAGATATTAGAACTGGAACAAGACAAAAACTCATAGCATTTTTTCAGTGTGTGATCAGAAGAATGCTCAAAAAGATGTTTTGTTTGTTGTTGTTGGATTAACTGAAGCACATGATGTAAACATTCCACCTTCTTCTGTAAAGAGGTGGGGAACACTAGCTAATTTGCATTTAAAGAGACACAAACTAAAACAGGATTTTTTGGCTTTTTCCCCAAAAAAGGGGCATTTACACCATGATACATAATTTGGGATGTATTTTGATTGAAATCTGCAAAAAATGAGAAATATGTTTTGCGGACACATGAGAGTTATATCGTGTCTTACAAAAATTGTACATTTAAGTTTACTTTTGGCTCAGGTAGTAATATTTCAAAAAGTGACACAAGTTTTGTGGGAAGAACGTAACACTATTGTCATAGAAAATAGTCAGCAGTTTTAATTAAATTGTTGTATATGTTCAATACATTTTAAAAAGATTTATGACAAAAAAGTCATGACAACAAATACTTTTATGTTGATTAAACTTACTTTAAGTTAATCAGGTTTTAACAATTTTTTTAAGTTTTACAAAGTCTAGCTTTATATTTTAGTCAGTTTGATAGATGACTAGAAAAGTTCATTTGATTCAAATAAAAAAAATTAAGCCAGCAATTATTTTATTTTTTTTTTTAGTGTAGAAATAAATGTATGAATATATTTTAAAATGTTGAATTTTCTTTTTACATTAATTTGACATGCTAATGTTCTCATTTGAGATTTCTATTCCACAAAGTGGCATAATTTTAATGCGGTTTTTAATGTTTTTTTTTTTTGCATTGTTTTATTTTTACAATTGTTTTGACTATTATAGTTATTAGCTATGTTTCCATCCACCTCTGTTTATGTGCATTTTGGATATGCGAGAAAAAAAAAAACGGTTAATGAAAACGCCAAGATGCACATCACTTTTGAAAATGCACATAAAAATTGCACGCGCATAACTAAGTAGGATAAACTTTTTATTTGATAAGATGCACATAAACTGCGACGGAAACACTTTTACTGAACAAATTCCAGGATGGGCGTTTCTGTGTGGAGTTTGCATGTTCTCCCTGCGTTCGCGTGGGTTTCCTCCGGGTGCTCCGGTTTCCCCCACAGTCCAAAGGCATGCGGTATAGGTGAATTGGGTGGGCTAAATTGTCCGTAGTGTATGAGTGTGAATGAGTGTGTGTGAATGTTTCCAAGAGATGGGTTGAGGCTGGAAGGGCATCCGCTGCGTAAAACACATGCTGGATAAGTTGGTGGTTCATTCCGCTGTAGCGACCTCAGATTAATAAAGGGACTAAACCAAAAAGAAAATGAGTGAATGAAATTCCAGTATGCGCATTAAAAAAAGTGATTTTGTTATAATAGATCATGTGATGATCCAAATGTGTGTGAATGGACAAACCAGCAGGCTGAGCACATTGTAAAACATCTGAAATGTTGTTTTGGTCATTCTAAAATGCCTTAATTTCGGTATTAGTGTTATTATATTATTAATGACCTCTAGAACTGTCAAGAGCGTCTGTGCTCAGCGTTTCATGGCTTCAAAAACCACTACACGCTCATTGCGTGTCAGCGTTTAAATTAAGAAAAGATTCACGCAGCTTCTCCTACAGTACCACAGCAAATTCCGTTTTTTACTGTTGATATTTGGCGCCAGTTTATCAGGAAGTGACGATTTTGTTCCCTTTGACTCATAAGATGAAAGCTTGCTTTTTTCGCAAATCTTTTATGCAATATTTTAGTTTTGTGCAATTCACATCTTCGGATTGAAACATAGCTTAAATAACTGAAATCATTTGGCGTAGTGATATAGAACTGTAATGCGGTCAAAAACTGCCTGAAACTACTTTGGCTCTACAGTTGCTAACAGAAATGAATCAAATAACATACTCAGAATGACAATAATTCATATTTGCATATTTATTAGTTAATAGACAAATATCAAATTACTCACTTTTAAAAAAAACATTGTAGTATTATAAATAGTAGAAAAGGAAAATGAGTAAAAATGAAAGATGCATCATTAGTAATTTGCAACCTGGATTGCACTTTTGAACCTGGAGTCACGTTTTCTTTTGTTTTCTGATCATAATTGCTGCTTTCTGATTATCCCCATCTGCTCTTTTTCCAGCATAAAAAACATCACGCCTAAAGTGGGTGTAGAAGAGACCCATAATGCCATCCGGCGGGCGTTTGACGTGTGGCAGAACGTGACTCCACTGCGTTTCGAGGCAGTGCCATACAGCGACCTGGAGCGCAGCAAGAAAGATGTGGATATTACTATCATTTTCGCCTCAGGTTTTCACGGCGACAGCTCCCCTTTCGACGGAGAAGGGGGTTTTCTTGCACATGCCTACTTTCCCGGTCCAGGGATTGGAGGAGACACACACTTCGATTCGGATGAGCCCTGGACTCTGGGGAACCCCAACCATGACGGTACGTAAACCTGGTTATATTGGGCCCATATAAAGGCAGCTTTATTGGAGAATAAATCTCAGCTTGCTCTCCGCTCAAGCAAATAACTGCATTGTCTGGGCATTGCTTTCCTGGACTGAAAATGCTGAAATGGTGAAATGTTTGTATTTTGGTCAATTGCAGTTTATATTCCCCTTACACTTAAAAGCAAATGATTGCTAATAGGGAAAACAAATGAGTGGAATTGCTAGTTCTTAACTGGTTTGAATGAAGTAGTTGGAATTTAGGCGTCTCTCTCTTTATTCACCATAATTCACCACAACTGACATTTCTGCATTTTGATTATTAATTAATTAAATAATTTTAATTAGATTCTAGTTTGTATTGTTTATATATAATTTATTAGATTTACTCAATGTGAATATAAAGCCAAACATATTTTAAAAGCATTATTAGAATGTCCAACATTATCCTATTTTTTATTTATAATAAATGATTATTAATGATTTAAACTTTCCAAAAGCCTTTATTATATTAATATTTACAATATTCCGATGTAATAGGCTTTTTATTAGAGACATTTTTTATGTTAATCTGGATTACAACATGTCTAAGAAATTAATTGAAATGTTTCAGATTTTTTATAGGCCTATTGTTTGCTAACACTTTACAGTAACGCTCCATTTGTTCCCATAGGAAAATTACTGTAGTAATATATATTAATTTATATTTATATTATTTAAATAATATAAATTTTTATATAGTTTATATATAATTTATATAATATATAATAATGACTAGCAATCATCAGATTCAGCAATCATCAAATTAACAACTAGCAATAAAACTAGTAATACAATTAGTAAAATAAGCCTACTAGCCTTATAAGTAAGGGATAAAGTACATCCAGGTGGCTGTTTATTGCAGAATAAAGCTTGACAGGCTTATTCTGCGAAAACAACAGCCTAGATGTACTTCGTCCTGTTTATTACAAGGCTACTTGCCCCACAAAATGGCTACTTTAAACACAAAACATTGCTCTGAGCCATAATAGTTTATTAATTATTTAATTAAATGAAAAGCTGACAAAACAAAAACAGCTGAATGGAGCATACACTAACCTACGTATTATTCAGTCACAAGATGATGCCAAACAGTCAAAAACAGTGGCGGAAAAGCATATAAATATGGATGTGACCGTATTCAGTGACAGTCAAAATTATTCAAAGTACCCAGATGTCTCAGTGGATGTTAACTGAGATTATTACATGGCTGTCTGGAATACTCAAATCTGATTGGTCAGTTATGACATTCCAAGGTATGTTTTTTCTGAGATAACAAATGCATAGCTTTGTGTATGTTACAGGTTATTGTTAAATAGGTTGGTGCAGGGGTTTCTTAAATGGCTGAAAGGAGCACACACTAACCCAGGAGTTCTCAAACTCGATCCCAGAGGTCTGGTGTCCTGCAGATTTTAGCTCCAACTTGCCTCAACACACCTGCAAGGATGTTTCTAGAAAGCCTAGTAAGAGCTTGATTAGCTAGCCCAGGTGTGTCTGATTGGAGTTGGAGCTAAAATCTGCAGGACACCGGACCTCCAGGACCGAGATTGAGAACTCCTGGGTTAGTGTATGCTCCTTTCAGCTGTTTGAGAACCCCTGCACCAACCTATTTAACAATAACCTGTAACATACATGTGCCTGTAATTAAACTATTACAGTTCAAAAGAATGTTTTGTGTCTATTTTATATGTTTTGTGGCAAGTAGCCGCAGAATAAAGTACATCCAGAATAAAGAATAAAGCTCTTTAGTCTTACACAACATTGCTCAGCTTCACATGAGGCTACCAATAAGTCTGTCAGGCTTTATTTTGCAATGCACTCTGGATGTACTTTATCCCTTACATAACACGTCTTGAAATGTCTTGACTGACCAATCAGAATCAAGCATTCCAGAGCGACGTGCAATAAATCATATTAAAAGCTTCATCAATTATTGCAACTAGATCATTTGAAATGATATGCTGAATTCTTCTATTAGGCCTAGTTTGATACACTCAGTCTGAGCACACAGCACCGATGACTGTGTGTTTTGGTTGTGTTTTTTTTTTGTTGCGGTGCAGAGAGGGATTTTAAGACTCACATGGGTCACGCTTTCACTGTCTGCTAGCGGACATCATCTCCAGCTCTCCTCCATCTCAACATCTTGTGAGAGAGTTCAGCTTTAAGTAGGTCAGGCAGAAAGAAGAAATGGATGGGGATTTTGGAAGAATAATAAGCTTGGTAAATGTTTAGTCTGGATTAAAGGGACAAACTAACACACCTAAATGCAGTTTTCTCCCTTGCATGGTTGCTATTTTCTGTTTCTTACCTTGTTTTTCACTTTTATCGCTTTGCCTGGTTGCAGAAGGAGACATGCAAAACATTTTGGCTCGGTTGTAGAAGTGTGTGTGTTTGTGTGTGTGTGCGTGTGAAGGAGCCTCACAGCAGGAACTATATTGAGGCAGAGAGAAAAAGAGACTGTCTGAGACAATGGAATGGACAGAATAGAGCAATAAAAGCATTTGTTTACTTGTTGAACTGCAGCTTGGCTTAGCACTGAAACTGTGATTGTTGAAGTCAGAGATTGTGGTGAAGCGGTTTGAAGATGAAAGTATACTTTGGTTTGTACTTGTTAAGGCTTGTGGGGCGGCACGATGGCTCAGTGGTTAGCACTACCACCTCACAGCTTGAAGGTTGCTGGTTTGAGTCCTGGCTGGGCCAGTTGGCATTTCTGTGTGGAGTTGGCATGTTCTCCTAGTGTTTGCGTGCATTTCCTCTGGGTGCTTCGGTTTCCTCCACAGTCCAAACACATGCGCTATAGGTAAATTGAAAAGACTAAATTGGCTGTAGTGAATGAATGTGTGTGTGTGTGTGAATGTGAGAGTGTATGAGTGTTTTCCAATACTGGGTTGCGGCTGGAGGGGCATCCGCTGCATAAAACATTTGCTGGAATAGTAGGCGGTTCATTCCACTTTGGCAACCTCTGATAAATAATGTAGGAAAGCTGAAGGAAAATAAATGAATGAATGAACTACGGCTTTCATATATTGTATGTGATACGAGTGAGCACAGCCCATTTTGTTCTAATATTTTACATGCAGGTCATTTAAAATCTTGGTTCTTCAGTGGCATATTAACTGTGTTCCTATTTAATTCAATAGTTACCAATATTTAAAAATAAAAATAACATACTGTATAGGCAAAACAATTGAATATCCATGATACACTGAGGTCTTATAGAGGGAAGTGATCTGTCTGGTCAAGAAACTAAACATTATTTTCCTTATTATTACCTTTAATCCACAGCCTCAACCCATACGGAAGTGCAATATATTCACATATAGTATACTGTATGTGAAACACTGTTAAATGTGTTGAAATATACAGTATATTAAAATATTTTTTCCAAACTGCATAAATTTACTAACTAAAACTTGTATTTTCATGTTGCATGTATGACACCTACTGTGACAGAATATTTCATATTTTATGTCATTTAATCCTAGAAAATTATTATAAATGTCATGAAATATGACACAAATGCATGACCACCATATTATATTCATTCCTTCATTCATTTCCTTTTTTGGCTTTCTCTTTTTATTAATCTGGGGTTGCCACAGCGGAATGAACAGTAATGAACAGTGAATTACCTTTCAGCCAACCCAACACTGGGAAACACCCATATACACTCATTCACACACATACACTACGGTCAATTTTAGCATACCCAATTCACCTATACCACGCAAATATGGGGGAGAACATGCAAACTCCACACAGAATTGCCAACTCACCCAGCCGAGGCTTGAACCACCGACTTTTTTGCTGTAAGGCCATCGTGCAACCCACTGCGCCACAGCGTCACCCTACATTATATTATATTATATTATATTATATTATATTATATTATATTATATTATATTATATTATATTATATTATATTATATTATATTATATTATTTAAGCATATTAAAGAAAGGCATTTAAAACTGATGTGTTTACATGTCAAACATGTTTACACAAATTGAATGTTTTGTTTATTTTAAGTTTGCATGAAATCGAAATGTATAATGTTTATTTTTCTAGTGAACATTTTAAGACTTAAAGTAAACAATTAATCTATAAATTAATCTAAAAGGAAATATTTTAAAAGATGCTGCTTGCTGGCACCCATTGAAATTTATTTTCTGCTATGAATGTCAGTCAAGTTCAATTCAATTAAATTCAATTCACCTTTATTTCTATAGCAGCTTCACATAGAATATTATAGTCCAGCAATCAGCATTCCTCAAAATATCATCTTTTGTTGAACTCAAACTCAAATAGGTTTCGAAAAGTAAAAAGTAAACTTTTTGGGTGAACTTCCCCTTTAAGTACGCATACTGTAAAATAAAGGTCAATTAAACTGAAAATTCCTTCATATCAGCACAGCATGTGGAGCAATATTTTTT
>CAIGQZ010032287.1:10171230-10184223 GCA_903798205.1 Danio tinwini
TACCAGAAAAATGTACTTAAGTACAGTAATGAAGTATTTGTACTTTGTGACCTCCCATCTCTGACTATAGTTAATACTACAGTATGCTGGAGCATTCATTAACAAAGATAAATACTGTAAATACTATAATATATAAATTATAATACACTTTACTATAGTGTAGTTAAAAAAGACTAGCAGTTACTACAAATTATACAGTATTTTTTTCCTGTGGGTCTTAGCAGTGTCTGTTTGCCAAGTAAAAAATCAGCTAGGGTCTGGTTTTATGAAACGTCTGCAATGTTAAATGAGGTTTTCTAGGAAACTGTAATGGACTGGGATAGCAGAGAATAGCATTAAAGCGTTAGCGTTTAGCAGGGTGTAATGACTCATGTTAGCGGGATGTAAAGCAGAGAAATAAAGCATTAGCCTGACATGGGTTCAGGGGATGGAACGGGTTTGAGTTTTTCAACAAAAGTTTGTGATTTAATGTGTGAAACAAACGTGCTGGAAGCTAGCGAGGTTGACAAAACAGTTAGCTTATGACAGTGTTTTACTGAATCAAATTTGAGTCAGCTTTTTATGCTGACAAAATTCATTTAGCAGAGCCAGGTGTATAAAACACAGTAAATGAACCTCTTTGTTTATAATTGTACACCTGCAAAACAAATGCTAACATTGGATGTTTCATTTGTTTGCCAATCTTACCTACAAAGATAACTCCAGCATTGCAGCTGTGGGGAACGTTTGCAGTGTCAAGTGAGGTTTTCTAAGAAAACCCTAATGGAATGGGTGAGCAGAGAATAGCAATAAAGTATTAATGTGTGCTAGCATGGTGTAAACCAGAAAAATAAAGTATTACCTTGACAGGTGTTCTGAGTATGAAACAGGTTTGAGTTTTTCAACAAAAGTTTGTGTTTTATTGTGTGAAACAAACGTGCTGGAAGCTAGGAAGGTTAGCAAAACAGTTAGCTTATGACAGTGTTTTACTGAGTCAAATTTGCTACTTTTTTATATTGACAAGCTCATTTAGCAGAGTCAGGTGTGTAACACAATAAATTAGCCTTGTTGAAAATTGTAAACTTGTAAAACAAATGCCAACGTTGGATTTTTCATATGTTTGCCAAATCACACCTGCAAAGCTAGCTTTGGCATTCCAACTGTGGAAATGTTTGCAATGTCAAGTAAGGTGTTCTAGGAAACTGCAATGAACTGGGTTAGTGGAGAATAGCATTAAAGCATTAGTGTTTGCTAGCAGTGTGTAATGACTTGTGTTAGCGGGGTGCAAAGCATAGAAATAGCATTAGCTTGACAAGGGTTCTAAGTATGGAACAGGTTTGAGTTTTTCAACAGAAGTTTTTAGTTTATTGTGTGAAACAAACATGCTGGAAGTTAGCAATATTAGCAAAACTGTTAGCTTATGACAGTGTATTTGGTACTTTCTATGCTGACAAAACTCATTTAGCAGAGTCAGGAGTGTAAACAAGTAAACAAGCCTCTTTGTTTATTGTACACCTGCAAAACAAATGCTAACTTTGGCTGTTTCATTTGTTTGCCAAATCTCACCTGCAAAGCTAACTCTAGTGTTGCAATTGTGTTTCCTAAGTTATTATTGTTCGAGTGTCAGCCAAAGGAACACCTTTATGGTTGCTGTGTTTCAATTCACTGCTTTCTCAATTTCACTACTCAGGTGTAAATCATTTTCCACACAGCTGCAAAAGTATATTGTAGAGTGCTGCCACACAGTATAAACATGATAAATAAGTATAATAATAAAGGCTCTGACAGTTAGACATCTGAGAAAAAAAAGGCAGGAAATAAAGAACCCTAAGGTTTCTTTGTGTTGTGGGCGGCACAGTGGCTCAGTGGTTAGCACTGTTGCCTCATAGCAAGAAGGTTGCGGGTTCGAGTCCAGAATGGGTCAGGGGATGTTTCTGTGTGGAGTTTGCATGTTCTCCCCGTGTTGGTGTGAGTTTCCTCTGGGTGCTCCAGTTTGCCCCACAGTCCAAAGACATGCACTATAGGTGAATTGAATAAACTAAATTGACCATAGTGTATGTGTGTGAATGAGTGTGTATGGATGTTTCCCAGTACTGGGTTGCAGCTGGAAGGGCATCCACTGTGTAAAACATATGCTGGAATAGTTCCAGCTGGGTCAGTTGGCATTTCTGTTTGGAGGTTGCATGTTCTCCTTGTGCTTATGGGATTCCTCTGTGTACTCCGGTTTTCACCACTATCCAAAGACATGCGTTATAGGTGAATTGACCCTGCTGAAAAAAACAGCATATGCTGGTAAGGTATGTTTTGATGCTGGTCTTGCTGGTTTAAATGCTGGTCTTGCTGGTTTAAATGCTGGTTTTGCTGGTCTTGATGCTGGTCTTACTGGTTTTATTGCTGGTCTTGCTGGTCTCAATGCTAGTCCTGCTGATCTCAATGCTGGTCAGGACCAGCACTCAGGCCAGCAAGACCAGCATTGAGACCAGCACTGAAACCAACAAGATCAGCATCGAGACCAGCAAAACCAGCATCGAGACCAACAAAACCAGCATTGAAACCAGCAAGACCAGCACTGAAACCAGCAAGACCAGCATACCAGCATCAAATACCTTACCAGCATATGCTGTTTTTTCAGCAGGGAGAATAAACTAAATTGGACTTAGTGTATGTGTGTGAATGAGTGTGTTTGGATATTTCCCATTACTGGTTTGCACCTGGAAGAGTATCCGTTGTGTAAAACATATGATGGACAAATTGGCAGTTCATTCCGCTGTGGTGACCCCTAATGAATAAAAGGATTAAGCTAAAGGAAAATAATGAATGAATGAATAATTGGTGGAGATTTCTATACAGAATCACAGGTAACGTTTTTCACCTCCATCAGTTGGAAATCATAGTTGTAAATAATGCAGGCTAATCACTTCAACCAAAGTGTACGCTATCGATTAAAAACCTCAAAGCTCACAGTAGTTTGGTCTTTAAAGGCTTATAAGCCATTGTTAAAAATCAATTCCCTCGTGAAGAAAACAAATGCTATTTTTAAGTCTAGAACCAGACTGTTTCACTCTCCATGCGTACACATCTAAAACGCATTCAGACATCCTCTGTGGAATGATGCTTCACACAGTTTATGATCTCAATGTGACCCATGAAGCTACAGTAAATACTCCCCCAGAAGTGCACTCAGAAAGAAATCAAACACGGTTCACGGGAAAAGCATTTCACTCAAAGAGACCAGTTAGGCTCCAGGCGTTTACTGTTTTCTTTTAAATCCTATTGACAAGGCTGTAAGTGTGGGCCACTGATAGCATTTCACCACCGCAGAAACAGATTTAGGATTCTGGTTGGCAGAATATAAACAGAAACCCAGCATACAGTGACGAGTAAATTAATGAAATAGAGTTCTTGCCCTCTAGTACCTGCGCTTTCTGTCTTCAGTTGAAGAGAACGCTTGTCCCTCAGCAGTAAGGAAATCCGTATGGGATATAAAAAGGGTGTAACGTGGCCTCAAGGGTATCCTGGCTGATGTCTTTGTGTTAACTTTGCATTTAAATCCTGGTGCATCAGTGTCACAAACATCCACACAGAACATGCCTTGCTCTCTGTTCCCATGAGAAACGCTGAGTGATGTCATTTCCTTTGAAGGCTAATGAATCCCTGAAAGTTCATCAAGCCGTTCGCTGTTATTAAAGTCATTTCCTGACGGAGCACGTGGCAGAAACGCTTGTCTATCATTCAGCCTTGTGGGATGATCTACTTTGACATTTCCCATCTCGTATTTGAAATTAAGAGGATGGATACATCATCTGTAATCAGAGCCCAGGCCTCTGGAGCTACCTGTGTGTGTGAAGTACTAACTGTGTGTGCCGCTTAAAAAGGCATCACTTGTTTCACTACAAGCTAAACTTACATTAGGAAGGTGGGAGAAAGGGAGAAAAAAAGATGATGGTACATTTCACTTCTGCATGACGGAAGACATGTACACCAACCACTTGTTCTCTTATTTCCATATAAAAATGTACCATGGTATTGCCATGATACTATGATTGATGTTTTAAGTTTGTTCCTTAATAAAAATGGGTTGCAGTTTATTTTACAGCATTGTACTGGGTGAAAAGTACTGGGTGAAATAAACCACATGGATTAAGTTTACTAGTAATATTATAATGGCAATGCTGTGATACAGAGATGGTAATGCTGCAGTATTTTGAAGGTTACCTTGGTATCAAAGTTCAAGCATTATGATATTTGCATGGTACTGCTAGTGGCACAACAATGAATATATACAGTACATCTACTATAATAAAACCATATTATTCTATGATGAACCATTGAATACCATAATATCATTATATACTGTATGAATATAGAGTCATTTGGTACCAAGGTGTGTGTGTAATATATTTATAAATTTGTATTTTTTTTTTTTTTTTTCATTAATTAGTTTTTTTGACTTAGTCCATTTATTAATTAGGTGACAGCACAGTGTTGCCAACTTAGCGACTTTGCCACTAGATTTAGCTTTTCAGACCCCCCTAGCAAATTTTCAAAAAAGCAACTAGCGACAGATCTAGCGACTTTTTTATGTTACTGGAGATTTTTATAGACTGTCGTTTGTCTATTACTGTACCGTTCCCAAACCAGAACTTGTCAGAGTTTATTACATCTGAGAGATTACTGCAAATTCACTACTCATCTATAATGATATACTGTATTCAAACAGCAATAAATTTAATTAAATTGACATGCTTGCATAAAGCGTAGTACAAATATAAATACCCCATTTATTTAACATAGGCTGTTAAACAGAAATGTTAGAACGTGATGACATCAGTAATATGCAAATTAGCGTATGACGTAATCTAGCGACTTTTAGCGACTTTTCGGGCAGAGCTTAGCACCTTTTCGTTGAAAATAGTTGGCAACAGTGCCACAGCAGAATGAACCGCCAACTTATTCAGCATATGTTTTACGCAGCGGATGCCCTTCCAGCTGCAACCCAGTACTGGGAAACACCCATACACTCACAATTTAGCTTACCCAATTCACTTACATGGACTTGTGGGGGAAACTAGAGCACCCGGAGAAAACCCATGCAAACACGAGGAGAACAAACATATATATATATATATATATATATCAATGAAGTAAAAATAAAGTACCTTGTTTTTACTGTATAACAATATTTCTGAAGAACCTTGGTCTACTATGCAAATAACATGACAAATAAATATAATAATCACTCAGCTTGTATCAAAATACCACACTTTACCATGGTATCACCATATTTGTGGACATTTATGATGGTAAAACCACATATTTTGTTAGGATTCTTGGAATATGTAAAAACTAGTCAAAAAATACTGGGTTGTTGTAACCCAACTTTGCATCAATTACAAACAAACCCAGTCGTTGGGTTGAAAAGTGTAATTTACAGTAATTAAAATGTTACCCTAACATTGGGTTACAATAACCCAGCATTTTAGAGTGTATTGTATTTGAATGTGGAACCATATGAATGTACCATTGTATCACCATGATGTTTTGGACATTTACCATGGTAAAGCCATATATTATTCTATCAAAACCCATTGACTACCATGTAAGTACCATGCTATATGAATACAGATCCTTTTCCTACCCTGGTGTTTAACCATAATATTACCATGCTAATTGGACTTTCACAATAAAAACATCATAATATTTTTTGAAGAACTATGGTAAACAAAGATGTGCATAGACAATGATGTAAATAATATCTAATATATATATATATACTCAAAAACACCATGGTAAATATTAAGTTATCATAGTATTAGCATGTTATTTTAGAAATACACATTTAAAGCAATGTTTTTGGTAATTTACTATAATCCATATTACTAAATAGAGAACCATGATAGCCTATATGAATATTGTAATTATTCAGTACCATGGCATATACCAAGTACCTCAGTTTTACTGTGTTTTAATAGCCATTTGAACATCTACATTTCTAGCACGGGTGAAGATAAGGTAATTCCCAGATTGAGGTCAGTGGTCTTGACAAATTGAGCAGAATCTTTTCATGTTCACTTCACGCTTTTTTTGTTTCCCGTCCCTTTGCTTTTCTTCTCCTCGTTTTGATGTGTGAACTTGCCTTTCAGCTGCCTGCTAATTAATCAGGGGCTCGAGACTTACATAAGAGACGTGAGGGTTCAAACACAGCTGTTCTGGTTTGAACTTCAGCACAAGCATCTTGGGAGAATCGCAGTGATGATCCTGGAACAGTTGATAAGACACGTTTACATCTCTCCACACATTGCCAGATGCATTGGTTTTATCCAGCTTTTTCTGTGGAGAAAACAAGTATTAAAAAGCATTTCTTTTTTATATTTAGAAGAAAATATAAGTAGTGTTGAGCCAATTTTGGGATGGTCAAAGCATTGCTAAGTTGTTGCTAGTATGGTTGGTGGTTAGGCTCATTCTGAAAACATAGCCCTATATACATTTCTGGAGATCACAAATTATTTAGCCGAACATAACAGGTAAATAACAGGGTGAGAATGTGGTAAAATCTGAAAATGTGGTAAAAATCAGTGGGGTCTTTTCTTTTTCTGGATTGCTTTTCAAAACGGTGTCAGTTAGGTTTAGGTAAGTGGGTTGGCGCTGGTCAATCTGGGATTTTTAAAACACTATCAGTTGGGTTAAGGGAAGGGAGGATTGGTCGGTTGGTCAGTCAGTAAGTCAGTCAGTTGACAGCAGCCTCTAGTGGATTTACACAAGAAGAGTAAGCGCCAAATGGCACCCGCGAGAGAGATTTGAGATCTAAAAAAGTGTACAAAGCGGCCTCTGGTGGATTCACAAACAAAAAACTGCAAAAAACATAGCTCCTGGCATGTATTTGGCGCCCTCCAGAAATGTATACAGGGGTACGTTTTCAGAATGAGCCTGGGTGGTAAAATAAGTTGTTAGAATGATGTTGTTACGACAGTAATCATTTACTCAACCTTTCTCATCTGCAGAGCAGTTTCAGTTTGTGGATTTTGTCTTGATTCGCTACAAAAGAATTTGCAAATAAGAATAATTTTTGTTCGTTCTGGATTGTAAGAATTAAA
The DNA here is from genome assembly GCA_903798205.1 of Danio tinwini. Classification (NCBI taxonomy): domain Eukaryota; kingdom Metazoa; phylum Chordata; class Actinopteri; order Cypriniformes; family Danionidae; genus Danio; species Danio tinwini. The sequence goes on from CAIGQZ010032287.1 coordinate 10,178,304, forward strand.
CTACAAATGTTCTTTCATTCAGGAATCAAACTGCACAGGCAACACAGTGGTTTTGATCCACAGGCTGACTTGCAACCATTTATTTAGGACTTGGTCTATGCTTTGATTGTGCGCTGTTTTTTTTTTTTTTTACAGAGAAATATAGGTTGCAACATAGACTCGTTCTGAAGATGTAGCCCTATATACATTTCTGGAGATCACAAATTATGTAGCCAGAAGTATGTATGTTGAATGCTATATGGTGGTATTACGCCTTTACTTTTCGCGCTTACCAGCTGACTGCTTACCTCCGTATAGACGGCTTTTTCCACTGTTACCAGTTTGCCCAGTAGTTCGCCATGTACGTTGGCTGACTTGATATGCAGAGAGGAATTGACCACGACGATGGGGTTTGAGTCCGGCAAAGAACGGTTCCAGAAATTGGGTAAAAGAAAAACAGAAGCCAAAAAGTTAATTAAACAAGTAAATAACAGTGTGAGAATGTGGTAAAATCTGAAAACGTGGTAAAAAATCAGGCGAGGGCTTTTCTTTTTCTGTATTGCTTTTTGAAAACTGTCGGTTGGGATTAGGGAAGTGGGTGGGCGGGTCAATCTGTGCTTTTGAAAACACTATTGGTTGGGTTTAGGTAAGGAGGATGGTGGGTCAGTCGATCGGTCAGTCAGTTGGTTGACAGTAGCCTGTGGTGGATTTACGTGAAAACAGCAGGCACGAATGGCACTCGCAAGAGAAATTTAAAATCTGAAAAGGCGTACACAGCGGCCTCTGATGGATTTGTGAAAACGAAAACTGCAAATAAATGAACCTTATGGGACGTATTTTGCGATCTCTAAAAATGTATATAGGGGTGCTTAATCAGAATGAGCCTGGGTTTATATTTTTATACTTTTTAACGAATATATAATTAGTTGCTGTTCTTAGAACTCTCCTATGAATTTTTGTTCATTGTGTTTTACTAAAAATACGTAAGAAATTTATAAATCTCATAAAAATGCAATAATCAAACTGTTAATTCACTAAAAATAGTTGATACTTCCTCTAAGCTTTGCGCAATTTTCATTTTTTTTTACATTTTATTAAAAATAAAAGATGTTTTTCTTTTGAACCATACATATAAAAAGTATTTGTTTATCATGTTTTACAAACACTGACAAAAGAGTCTGAATCACCAAAAATGACTTATAAGAGTTGTTCATTTGTGAATCAAACTACAATGGCTGTGTTGAATAGAAACCATCATGTAATGCAATGAATAGGAACTAGTGTCTTATATACAAATAAAAAAGAGGCCAAGTTGTTTCTAAGATGCTAGCAGTAGCTCAGATGCTAACCGAGTTGTTAGCATGCTAGATTGTAAAACTTTTGAACAAATACTCCTTCAAACAATTGAAGGAATGTCTAAATATCATGTATTATAAATTTTAAGACATTATTTAAGTGTTAAAGTCTGCATGAACTGGAAGCTGCAAAGTTTTGTGACAGAATATTAAATGAGAAAACTGGGTGTGGCTTGTTTTTTTTTTTACTGCGAGCTAACTGGATGTAGTAAAGTAGGCATTTCATTCAGAACGATTAAGAAAAGTGTTTTAGGAGAGTTATCACAATCTAACAGACACCCCCTTCTCACCATTTCTGTTTGTTATCATAGCGCTGTCAAAACTGACAGTTGGAGGGGCGTAGTTAAGTATGTTAGCCACGCCCAATACCTCAGACAGACATAATCTGAGAATTTAACTGAAAAGATTTCAATTTTAGATAACAAGGCAAACAATATATCACCACAAAACTAGCAATGTGAGCTAACAAAATCAATATGGTTGGTTTTGATTTCATGTGTGCATTAAAGTATTAAAATAGTGTTTGCTCTAACTTCAGACAGTTCTGTTACAATGCGTCCCGCTTTCAATCATACTACAAACTACACTCTCTCCATCTCATTCTTGCTCTCCTCTTGTCCCGTTACTTATGAATTCTTAATATCCTTTTTGTGTTGTGTGCTTACAGTTTGTTTTCTTCTGATATCCAACCACTCCAATATTTAGTCTCTGATAAACAGATCTGTAACTGGTTTCAAGTGTGTTGTTCGCTCGGTAGCATTTGGTCAATTGTGTGTATTTTGGAGTGTTTTGCTGCAGTCGGCTTTGATGTCGCTTAATTCTCCAGGGCGCTGAAATAGACCGAAATATCCAGGAATGCTAAAAGTTTATGGCAAGCCACTTGAACATTTCATTAATTTACTTTTCATGCTACTAGAGGCAGTTTGTCAGATACTTTTGAGCATTGACTAGTATGTATTACAGTACAGTACATCAGTTTTAGATACTAGTACCTATCAGTAAATACTACATAATCTTACCTATTAGATAGATATTAGGGCTTATTTGGGTTATACTTTAAATTGATGTAGATGTATAATATATATTTATTAATTACATGTAGGTACTATATGGTTGGGGTTGTAATGTGGGATAGGTTTAGGCTTAATTACATGTCGCTGTATTTGCACTGTCTGTATTTTGCACTGTCTGTATTTTGCACTGTTGTTGTATTTGCACTGTCTGTTTTTTGCACTGTTGTTGTATTTGCACTATCTGTATTTTTCACTGTCTGGAGCCAGCACCTAAGCTTTTCACTCATCATAGCACACGTGCTGCTGATGATGTGACAATAAAAGTGATTTGATTTGATTTGATTATACTATACTGTAGTAAGTGCATGGAACGTGTAGCTTTGTTGCATAACAGTACTTGTTGATTAGCTAATATCTATCCAGTTGCTACAACTATGCATTTATTAGATATTAGTGCTTTTTAAAGTGTTACTAGTATGATTTTTCATTAAACTATTGTGGCTTTTCTAAGTCTTTTCTGAATGTGACTACTAAGAAAATAAACATTTATAGTAATAGATAAGTACTAACTTAATTTAATATATTAGAACTGGTACATGATAGATAACTACTCATAGTTATACAGTAGTACGACTGATAGTGTATTATGCAAACATACTAGTAATGATTAAGCACTATAATATAATAATAGTTACTAGAACCTACGTGTTAAACTATGTTCTCGGCACAAATGGAATGCATATTTCAAATCAAGTCAAAACTAAATAGTTGATATAGTCTAAATGAAAATGTTGCACTTATAACTAGTCACAGAAGAATAATTAATAATTACTATTGAAATAACATTAGAATCTAGTGAATAAGAAAGATAGTGTCTAATAAATTAGTACTAGTACAGTATGAATAGGAACTAGTGTCTAATAAATGAGTAATAGTATATAATGAACAGCAGCTAGTCTCTTATATATAAGTACTAATATCTAATGAATATGAACCTGCATGTAACAAGTATTAATAATGAATAGGAACTAGTGTCTAGTAAGTACTAGAATTTAATGACTATGAACTAGTGTCTAACAAATAAAAACTACTATCTAATGAATAGGAACCAACGTGTAATGCATATCTAAGGAATAGGAACTATTGTCTAATGAATAAGATGTAGTATCCTCTAAATAAGGAACTAGTTTCTAATTAATGAAATACTAATATCTGATGAACAGGAACTAGTATCTAGAAAATAAGTACAATAGTAGAATCCAATGAATAGGAACTAGTGTCTACCAAATGAAAACTTGTATCTAATGAATATGAACCAACATGTAATGCATATTAATATCTAATGAATAGGAATTGTTGTCTGATAAGTAATAGATTTTTCTAAATAGAAACTAGTTTCTAATTGATAAATACTATCTAATGAACAGGAACTAGTGTCTAGTAAATAATAACCATAATGCAATGAATAGGAACTAGTGCCTACCAAATAAAAACTAGTATCTAATGAATATGAACCAACATGCATATTAATATGTAATGAGAAGGAACTGTTGTCTAATGAATACGTAATGTATTTTTCTAAATAGGCACTAGTTTCTAATTGATAAATACTATCTAATGAACAGGAACTAGTGTCTAGTAAATAAGAACCATAATCCAATGAATAGGAACTAGTGTCTAACATAAAAACTAGTATCTAATAAACAGAAACCAGCATGTAATGCGTTTTAATATCTAATGATTAGGAACTATTGTCTAATGAATAAGTACTATCCTCTAAATAGGAACTAGTTTCTAATTAATAAATACTAGTATCTACTGAACAGGAACTAGTGTCTAGTAAATAAGTACTAGAATTCAGTTAATAGGAACTAGTGTCAAATAAAAACTAGTATATAATGAATAGGAAGGAACCAGCATGTAATGCTTATGAATATTTAAATAATAGGAATTGTTGTCTAATGAATAAATACTAGATTTTTCTAAATAGGAACTAGTTTCTAATGGATAAATACTAGTATCTATTGAACAGGAAGTAAAGTCTAATAAGTAAATACTAGAATGCCGTAAAAAGGAACTAGTGTCTAACAAATAAAAACTAGTTTCTAATGAATAGGAACTACCGTAGCATGTAATATGTACTAATATCTAATTAATAGGAACTGTTGTCTAATTAATAAGTACTGAATTTTTCTAAATAGGAAACAGTTATTAATAAATAAATACTAGTAGCTAATGAATAGGAACTCATGTCTAGTAAATAAGTACTAAAATCCAATGAATAGGAACTAGCATGTAATAAGTAAAAATATCTAATGAATATTGAACTGTTGTCTAAATAAGTACTAGTATCTACTAAATAGGAACTAGTTTTTAATTAATAAATACTAGTATCTAATGAACAGGAACTAGTATCTAGTAGATAAGTACTAGAACTAAAGTACTAAATAGAAACTAGTTCTTAACTAATAAATACCTGTATCTAATTAACAGGAACTAGTGCCTAGTAATTTAATACTAGAATCCAATGAATAGGAAAGAGTGTCTAACAAATATAAACTAGTATCTAATAAGTAGGAACCTGCATGTAACGCATATAAATATCTAATGAATAGGAACTATTGTCTAACGAATAAGTACTAGTATCTACTAAATAGAAACTAGTGTCTGACAAATAAAAACTAGTATCTAATGAATAGGAACTGTTGTCTAATGAATAAGTATATACTAAACAGGAACTCATTTTTAATTTATAAATACTAGTATCTATTGAACAAGAACTAGTGTCTACTGTAGAATTCAATGAATAGGAACTAGTACTAGTATCTAATAAATAGGAACTATCTAAAAAAATAAGTACTAGTAGCATGAAAATAGACACATAAGTCGACGGAATAAAAAAGCATGTCACATTCGTTTGCATCAGCAGGTAAAAAGAGATTGATAGTGAAATGGAAAGAGAAGAGGAAGAATAAACAGCTGCTGATGTGGCCGTCATGGTTGTGGTTTCTACTTTGGTGTTTGGATGGTTTTCTGGCCTGTGGTGTAAAGTCGCGCTTCCAAACCGTCGCGGGGTGAGCAGGGTGGGGTTTTTCCATTTGTGCACCAAGTTAAGATGCTTAGCGCGGATATTTGATGTGAGGGTGTGTAGAGACAGCACTCATACTGTAATGAATCCCAGCAGTATCCGCGGTGATTTTCTGGAGCTGTTCTGGAGTGGAAACTGAGATGATAACAATTACGCACACACAAACAACCACACACACTTAGAGAGCAGCTCAGATTTTCATAAATCATTATGCATTCTGACACATACAGATTTTCGCTGTATATTTAGTGGGTTGTTTTTTTTTTCATTCAGCTCATGTTTGAATTGTTATATAAATGTTGCAAGATTCAAAATGCATTGAATATCATTATTATTGATAATGACCTCATTATTAATGCTTGAATTCTTTTCTGAGCTAGGATCGAACCGGTGACTCTTCGTATGAGAGTCAGTTGCTCTAACAAGGAGACTATAGACCGTGGCCTCTAACGTTTGTCGCTAGAGCACCTTTTAGAGGTCAGAGG
>CAIGQZ010032287.1:10207065-10229341 GCA_903798205.1 Danio tinwini
GTGTGTGTGTGTGTGTGTGTGTGTGTGTGTGTGTGTGTGTGTGTGTGAGTGCGTGCGAGTGTGTGGTCCATGTGGAAGCAAATAAACCGATTTCTTCACATTCACTCCAGCAAGTGTCCCAGAGTGAGGATCACTATCACTGACCCATGAACATTAAACTAGGTCAATTACCATGGCCAAATCTGGACGTTAAAGCCAACATTTACAACAAAAGCATCCTGCAGTTTCACAAACATTCTCGCATAATCTCTGACAAAACCCAGACACAACTTTGTAAGCGCACACACATTAACGGCCGGTCGGGCACAGGGACTGTGACCCCGCTGAGAGGCCATGAGAAAGAGTAAGGTGACGTGACAGGCATTTCCTATGACGGACCTGTTCTCCTCTGACCCCTCACACTCCAAACAAACCATGACACTTTATCCCGTCCACACACTTCACACATGCTTTCCTGAGCTCCTCCACAACCCACATCTGACAGTCTTAAAGAGACAGTACACTTGGAAATGATAATAACAAACAAAGAAGTGAATGTTTTTCAAAGGTTCAATATTAAAGTAGATTTTGTTTCGAAACTATGGTCCTTGGTGGTCCATTAAATGCTTTCCTGAGCTTCTCTACAAATCTGACAGTCTTAAAGGGACAGTATACCTGAAAATGCTAATAATAAACAAAGAGGTTCATTTTTGGGGGGAATTCATGATTAAAATTGATTTTATTTTGAAACTATGGTCCTTGACGGTCCATTAAATGCTTTCCTGAGCTCCTTTAAAACACACATCTGACAGTCTTAAAGGGACAGTACACCTAAAAATGCTAATAATAAAAAAGGTAAATTTGTATTTTTTTCCTTTGGTTCAAGATTATAGTCTTAAAGGGACAGTACACCTGAAACAGGATACTTTGTGAGTCAAAAAAACATATGCAGACAATAATAAATGCTATGCAAACCCCTTCTAATACACAAGATGTGTCTAAAATGACCCATACTCATGTCTTATGCTATATTATTACATTTTTTTAATCATTCGAAATCTATTTATTTCACCATTTAATAATCCATGATCAGTACATACAATCTAATCCCAATAAATAAATTCAATAATAAATTTTAATATGATCTTTGTATTCCATGAGCATTAAATAATTGAAATGACATGTTTTTTTATGACCACAAAATTACTTTTTAAAAATGGCTTATGTTCTGGGCCAATTTATTACACACAAAAGTAAACAATTGCTCATCTATGAAATTATTATAAAAAAAAACTATGACAGCCTTTCGTTATAACTGTCATTTTATCAGTTTATATTACTGCAGTATTTACATTTATTTTCACCATTTGAAATATAATTATTTGTAATGATGACATTTATTTCTTGCAAAAATATAGATAGTAAAAAGTTACTTTAGAACATATTATAAAGGGATAAAAACCATGGTCCTGATTGTAATTTGAAGTCTTATGAAATGAAATGATCAGTTTGGTTAGGGTTAGGTTAAGGTTAGAAATGAAATGATCAGTCTTCGTAAAAACTACATTATTTACAACATTATTACCTGTAAATTCCAGACTGTGAAGAACTGGTTGGCTGATAATAATGTTGTAAATATGTTCAGTTTCTTACACAGACTTTTACTTCATATAACTTCGAAGTATCTTTAGGAGCATTACTTTTGTTTTGCCTGTATACGTTTTTTGACTCTCAAAGGGCTATCAGCCATTGAATTGTATCACCAAGAACCACAGTTTCAGTTGAAAATCTTCCACACAAAAAAAAATATAAAAAAAAAGAGTCCCCTACAGTGCATGTTGGATGGCCTGAGGGAGAGCAAATTACCATCTGATTTTCATTTTTGTGTGAACTGTCGCTTTAAGATGTCAAGTCTGAGTAACAGTGGCAGCCGCGCGGTCAAAGGCCTGGTCGCGGTAATTAAAAGCAAACAGGAAGTGCTTGAGCTGTGAAATTTAATGTTTGGTTTTGCTGAAATGGACATTCATCTGGAAATGGTGTAAATATTAGGGATTCTGTAGCAATATAACCTCAGTGTTGGATTATCAGTGGTTCCAGTTCCATTTCTTTTTACATGATTGTATTATGGTTAGCTCACATAGTTTTTCAAAGAATGAAATGTATCATATGAGCATAATTGCTGTTTAATTAAATAACTATATATCCATATGCAATGTATATGTCTATTGTCCATAAGCACATTAACACAGTATGATCAACAGTAAACATTAAACACTGTACCTCTTCCCAACAGGGAAAACCAGCAACAATCAAGAATGCACGGTGTCATGGCTTTGCAATCAAAACATGTCATTTTAATGGAAGTAAATGGGGCAAAAACAGCCACCAACATAACGAAAGAGTAATCAATTTAAGTGTATTGTTGGGAAATCATTCCATTTGCTGAAATACAGAGAAAGTTGTGGCCAAATGAAGACTGAAAATCACCCCAGAGCGGATGAAAACATCCCGAACAGCACACAAGGGTTAACGTCAGTCTGTTGAGCCTCTGATTGACATTTAGATCCTTAAACTGAGCCAGATCCCAGCGAGAGTCTCTGATCCCGCCTCTGTTCTTCTGCTTCTTGTAGGGAAGCAGTTCTGGGTGTTCAAGGACACAATGCTCCTGCCCGGATACCCGCAGGACATCACAATGTTTGGGAACGGCATGCCGGCGCAGAGTATAGAGATGGCCGTCTGGTGGGAGGACGTGGCCAAGACCTACTTCTTCAAAGGAGACAGGTGTGTGTTCAACAGTCTGTTTATGTGTATGTGTGTGCGTGTGACGTTCATCTCCATTAATCTGCACCCAGGTATTGGAGATATAATGAGGACATGAGAACGATGGATCCCGGTTATCCCAAGTCCATCATGGTGTGGAAAGGCGTCCCAGATTCTCCACAAGGAGCGTTTGTGGATAAAGCTAACGGTATGGGTCATGTTTATTATATCATTTTCATCTATTTTAAAAAGCTGTTAGGCAGTTTGCTAATGCTAAACATAAAAATGATGTAAAACTTGATGTAAATGAAGATGTAAGAAATATTTTTACTCACCCTCATGTTGTTGGTGGATGCAGTTTTTCTTCTAGTAGGACAGATGCTGCTGAGCTTGAAAATGCATTAAAGCATATTAGACATATGATTCATATTATACTTTTTTATTGTGTATGATATTGTGTGTGTTAAACATTGCAGTAAATTAATTATTTTGTCAATGTTTTACTATAATATTCATAATATCATTTTCAATTTTATTTGCACAGAAAAGCACAAATACTACTAAAAATATGTTGAGTTGCTGAGCCAATTTAACTAATAATTACAGCATAATTATTTTTTTAAGTAGAAAACAAGTAAATGTGACTATATATTAAAAAAAAGTAAAAAAAAAATACAAAATTAGTATACTTCAGTATTGACAATGCTGAAGTAATGATCATAAATAACTAGATCATGCGCTTATTTTTTTTTACAATTAGGCCCAATCCCAATTCTATTTTGTACCCCTTCCCCTTCCTCTTGGCCCTTACAACCGAGGGTTAAGGGGAAGGGCTTCAAAACTTACCCCTAAGAATTGGGACAGCACTTCAACACCTGCACACGTCATCTTTTGTCATCGCAATCTCTTGCTTCATATGAGATCAGACAATGGCGACTGCTGTAGTTATTCTAGTTGTGTTATTTTTTGGTATTTATCTTCAGGAAATCACTGAAGGGATATATTATGTTATCACAACAATCTAATGTGGCAATAAGACTGTGACTATACTGTGTATTTACACAGGGGCCATATTCATCTGTAAACACACGAAAACAACATTAACATTATAGCAGACACTGTAAAAAGCTCATTTTCTGCCACTTGACTGCTCTGACAGGGTGTTCGAGTGTCAGAATGTTGTGGGACTGCTGTACAGGAGTTATTATTATGGATTATAGATCGCAAAATTTAGAGATTTATTTTTTCTTTGCTTTTTTTTTTAAAAGCATGATGGTAAAATACGAACGTGGTTATGAATATATTAAAACATGTTTGTTTGTCTTAAAATTTCGTAATTATGACAAAAAAAACTAATTTGTGGATCTCCTTCCGGGTTCAGCACTACTGTCGTTGTGGCAGGTGTATTCTGGGAAATTTCCTTAGCCCTTCGTTTTGAGTGTGGTCCTGAAAAATCTTCGTTCGAAGGGGTGCCCTTAGCCCTACGTCTTCAAGCTAAAGAGAATAGGGACACCACTACCCCTTGAAGTGAACTCGCAAAACGAGGGGTAGTGGTAAGGGGAAGGGCTAAGGGGTAGAATTGGGATTGGGCCTTAATGTACTTTTTTCTCCAATAACATCTCTTCTCTGATTGGCATTTACCAGTATGAATCAACCTAGGGCTGAGTAATAAAATCTGTATCTGTATTTATTGACCGAAGACCATTGTCAATAATGATTAAAAAAAGTTTAGTATGTAGTTTCGGTATGAAGCCTATAGTTTTATTAAAATGTGTCTGCTGAACGCACGCCTGTTCAGGAATGCCAATAAGCTTAAGAGTTATTTACAGCCGAGGAGCCCAGCTTACGTGACACTCTTGCATTTTCCGGGTACACCTAGTTGATAAACATTTCAACTTTCCAGAATGCCATGTGCGCACCACAAATCATATAACTATAACTAACCAATCTGCTTCAAACTTTGTATGGAATACAGACATTTCAGTTATAATAGCAGACTAAACCCAAACACTGCAGTGCTTTTTAATCTTCTCCATAAATAAAACATGTATCAGATCTGCAGCAATGGTTTGTCCGTTTGTCATCCTTTGAGAAAACTGTTGATGGTCGCCTAGCAATGAAAGACGCCAGAGGAGCATAAGCGCAAAGAACATTGAAAATGATGAAGGAAACCAAGCGTCTTTTAGACGCAATATGTGAACGGCCTCCAGTTGGGTTTCATCATCTCCACCTCAGGTCAGAATAACAACACACGCAAAAATGAGTGCAGCGACTAGCAGCAGTGAGGAGATTGTAAATAAAAAAGGACGTGAGGATGTCGCCAGAGTGGCTTTTTGGTTTCTTTTCTTGTGCATCCCAGCCCATCTGAAAGATTGTTTTTAGCATAGGGATAATGTAGTCATTGAACTTCACGATTTGTAATGTTGCAATATGTAATTTAACAGTGATGGATGATTCCTTTACTTGAAAGTTCAGATTTGATGATCATAATTTGTTTTGTTTACAGAGTTTGAGGTTCACTGTATTATTATTATTGACATATTACAGATGTTGGTCAACCTCTAAGTTTGCTTTGATTCTTCAGTGTATACACTTTACCACTGCATGCTTTGTAACATTTTATTCATCAAGTTTGAGTCTCTTTAACACATGTTTTTATTATACGACAGAAGAGTCAAGATATTTTTGTTTAATTTTTTATTAATTTTTTTATTATTAATAAAACTGTTTGGTAGATTTGGTAAATTTAAATAAAGTGGTTAAATACATAAAAAATCTTAACATTCCTAAATGGATTGTAAAATTAGTTTTTTATAATTATCGATACCGAATGATATGAAAGATTATATTGTGATAATTTTTTTTTTGCAATATCGCCCAGCCCTAAATCAATCTGTCAATCACATGAGATCAACCAAAAGCAAACCATGACCATCTAATTAAATCTCTGATGTCAAAATTCTGCCCCGCCCTATTTTTTATTTGCATTGTTTGACTCAAAAATAAGAGAACAAAAAACTTGTGTATATGCTGACTTCAGAGCAGTTGAGGTTAGCAGTGGCCTATTTCCATTCCATACAAGAGCACAGTTTGTGTAGTTTGAGGGCAAAGTCTCTGGCAGGGGCTCCGGGGTGGAACGTCTTGCATGAGTTCAGTTCGTAGCTTTAGGCTCGCAGGTTTTCGTGCCATCTGCACCCGTCCGCAGTGCCAGGTTTGCTCGTGGACGCAGGCATTCATCTGAGCGTGAAGGGTGGATTTATCTTCCAGGGAAAGGGTTTGGCGAAGCACACTTTAAGAGCGATTGTGGGCTTTCTTTCAGCACGTCACCCAGAAGACCTCTGTGGGTGAGAAAATTGACCCTCATTATGTGTCATCATGGCCCGCCGATCATGGGGAGATGGCTTTTTCGGATGCTCCAGTCTGGGTTTAATGCAAGTGTTGATGTTGTGATAACATGATAAGCCTTTCTTTTCGGTTTAGCGTCTTTCAGATCACACTGAGCTCATTTTTGGTTTGTAACACTTTGATTTCTGGGATTTGTAGGTTTTTGTTTAATGGATTTAGTGGAAAGGGAGGTTTGTTTAAGTTCAGGTTGGATTATTCACATGTACATCATGGCTGAGATGAAAATCCGAAATGCTTTTGTTATCATTTACTCACCTTGCTTTTGTTTCACAGTCGAGCGAGTTTCTTTGTTTTTTTATTGGGCACAAAAGAGGAAATTTAGAAACAAATGTTGATGCACGGGGCGTCATAGTGGTGCAGTGGGTAGCAAGATCACCTCACAGCAAGAAGGTCACTGGTTTGAGACACAGCTGGGTCAATTGAAATTTTTGTGTGGAGTTTGCATGACATGCGGTATAGGTGAATTGAATAAGCCTAATTGGCCGTAGTGTATGTAGTGTAAGGACATGCGTAAAGCATATGCTGGATAAGTTGGCGGTTCATTCCGCTGTGGTGACCCCTGATTAATAAAGGTATTTAGTAAAATATTATTTACTGTCATCATGGCAAAGATAAAATAAATCAGTTTTTAGAAATAAGTTATTAAAACTATTATGTTTAGAAATGTGTTGAAAAAAAATCTTGTTTTCGTTAAACAGAACTTGGGGTAAAAATATACATAATTCAGACTTAATCTGTATATCCAACAAAGCCATCTTACCAGTGTTGACTCAACTGTTTGTACTGTGTCACGACAGGTTTCACATACTTCTACAAGGGCAAGGAGTACTGGAAGTTCAACAACCACGGGCTGCGTGTGGAGCCGGGTTACCCTCGCTCCATCCTCAAAGACTTCATGGGCTGCGGCCTCACACCCATCGACCCGGACATGCACGGTACAGAGGACGAGGATGTGGTCATCAAACTGGACAACGAAACCAGCACAGTCAAAGCTATCGCCATCGTCATCCCCTGCGTGCTGGCGCTGTGTCTGCTGGTGCTGATCTACACCGTCTTTCAGTTCAAGCGGAAGGGGACGCCCCGACACATACTGTACTGCAAACGCTCCATGCAGGAGTGGGTGTGAAGCGGACCACTACTGGAGGACATATGGTGGAGGAAACACCCCCCAAAAAACCTGCAGGACAGCAAGAGCCTTTGCTTTGACTCCCCTCTCCAGGAGATGAGGGGTGCGTTTTTGCTCCAACAACCCCCCCACACCCCCACCCCAAAAAAAACAACAGGAGGCTCGAGGATGCATTCAGTGCCACTGTCCGATGTGGAAATTGCAGATTGCATTACCTTTAGGTTTTTATGAGTGCACGCTGAAGATTAAAAAAAGGAAAATTTAAAAAAATTGTTTTTTTATGTTGTTTTTTTAGGCTTCGGTCTATTTATTTTTAAGCGAACAGAAAATATGTCCCTTTAAAAAAAAAAAAAACGCTCCCAAAACCAAATAAAAGACTCTCTCCAAAGAGGATCGTACTCTCTTTCGACGTTTTCGTCACGTTTTTTTTGTTTTGTTTTCTCCTATCTTACGTTTTTTGACTGTTGTGGCAGTCTGTCTCGAAAACAGGGGCCAAAATATTTTGCAATATTTTTTAACAGCCTTAATCACGGATTGTGTCGTTTAAGTCTTTAAGTATTTTCGAGCACCGCTCCATTTTTTTCATCTGATGGAAAGGCAGTGCAATATTGCTTTGAGATTGAATATTGGTGGTTAACCTCAGCCTAAACTGAAGCATATCAAACAGAGGAAAGACCAAGCCACTGCAATGAAGAATCACTTTTTTTTTCTTCCTTCAAATCCCTTCCAATGGTTAAACTGCTTGAACCATAGCGCTCGCTTGTTTGGTCGGATCTGAGAGTTTGTTTACTTCTTTTTTTTTTTACCGAAAGGTTCGAGACATGAGCATGTCATCTCCTTCGGACTCTGCCTTGTTTTTAAGGTCTGAATGGGATCCTAAAATCTTGACGTTTGAACTCGAACCACCAGAGCAACTCAGGACAGCGCTTGATTCAAAGTGTATGCAAGCCTTTACATCCAGTCCTGTGTCTTTATTATCAACCGAGAAGAAAAAAATCGAGGATTTATCTTGTAATGTTTCACCGTTTCGCTTGTGATTAGAGTTTCTGCAACGGGACGTTTTTTTAATGTTTATTTTTTGAACTCTTATTTTTGGTTCTTGTGTTCTCTCGCAGTCTGACTCTGAGTCGATTCTTTGCATTGAACGGACGTTTGAACATATACTTATTTGCTTGCATTAACATTTTTTAAAACGTTTTAGGTTGTTTTTTTGGTACATTTGGACAAATCAAATGGTCTCAACCTCTATTTAAAAGTGGTACTCATGGCACATTTCCTTTAGATGTGAAAAAGCGTCTGCGGTCTAAAGGAAATCATGTGTGTTTCTGGCAAGCGGTGTTTGAATGTGTGTCTGTTGATGCTAAATTTTTCTTTTTCATTGTTTTCCGAAAAAAAAAAAAGGAAAAACATGAGACATTCTTCAAATTCATGTACTTCATGACTCGGTTTGGGACGAACTGTCCTGACAGATTTAATAAATTAATCAGTATATGATTAAAAATGCCTTTCAGCGCTTTGTTCACACTTATTTACTCTTTCTGTGAAAATATAAACAACCACTTTTTCAGCTAACCCCTGAAAACATGGTAATACCATAGTGTTTTATGGTGTTAGTACCAAATTATATATCAAAGCACTATAGTATTACCATGGTACTGTCGCAGTACTTCCTTTCTTACACTTACAAAAATGTTCCGTGGTAATTATGTGGCATTGAACATGGTAGGTTTGAACATTTTACCATAAAATTAGATTATAGTATCAGGACATTTTAACATGTTTTTAATGCTGTGGTATTTTGGACAATTTACCATGATAGTACTATAGTATTTTGAACAGTTTATCATTGTACTATGCTATTTTTACTATAACATTACTATGGAATTTTTATAATACTGCTGTGGTATTTTTGACAATTTACCATAATAATACTATGGTGTACTTAACATGTTACCATGCTACTACTATAGTATTTTTGACACTTTATCATTGAACCACTATGCTAATTTGAACATTTGCCTGTAACATTACTGCAATATTTTGGAAATTTGGCCATGGTACTACTATTCTACTATTTCAATTTGACAATAATACTATGGTATTTGGGAAATATTACCATGATAGTACTATGAATTTTTATAATTTGACCATAATGTGGTATTTTTGACAATTTACCATAATAATATTTTGATATACTTAACATTTTACCATGGTACCACCATGGTATTTTGCACACATTATCATTGTAGCAATATACCATTGCCAACATTTTACTGTAACATTACTATGGTATTTTGGAAATTTTGCCATGGTATTACAATGGTATTATTTAAATTTGACCATAATCTTATAGTATTTTAGAAATTTTACCTTGATACTACTATGATTTTTTAATGTAACCAAAATGTGGTATATTTGACAGTTAACCATAATAATACCATGCTATACTGAACATTTTACCATGGTACCACTATGGGTATTTTTGGCCACTTTATCATTGTACCACTATGCTAATTTGAATATTTACATGTAACATTACTATGGTACTTTGGAAATTTGGCCATGGTACTACTATGGTATTTTTAATAATTGACCATAATACTATGGTATTTTGTAAATTTTACCTAGTATGGAATTTTAATAATTTGACCAAAATGTGGTATTTTTTTACATTTTACTATAATAATACAATGGTATACTTAACATTTTATCATGGTACAACTATGGTATTTTGGACCCTTTATCATTGTACCACTATGTTAATTTGAACATTTACCTGTAACATTAGTATGGTATTTTGGAAATTTTGCCATGGTGCTACTATGAAAATATTTAAATTTGACCATAATACTATGGTATTTTGGGAATTTTATCTTTGATATCTACTATAGTATATTGACCACTTTGATATGGTTCTACTATGGTATTTGTTCAACATTTGTGCATGCTACACCATCTACAGTATATACCATCTAACCATGGGTGTACTATGGTGTTTTTAACATGACCAATGACTTAATATACATACTATGGTATCATGGAATTTCCATATAATTACTGTTTAATACCACCATTGCACCATGCTACAACACCATGGCACTTTTTTGTAAGGCTCTTCTCTCTTTCTCCCTGTGTGTGTTTACGATCGCATCTGAACATTTCCCAGAATCCTAGCCGATCAAAGAAAATCAGCTCGGA
This sequence comes from Danio tinwini, assembly GCA_903798205.1. Lineage (NCBI taxonomy): Eukaryota > Metazoa > Chordata > Actinopteri > Cypriniformes > Danionidae > Danio > Danio tinwini. The sequence goes on from CAIGQZ010032287.1 coordinate 10,217,534, forward strand.
GCAACTGAGAGGAAACAGCAATCTTTAAATAATGCAGAACATCTAGTATCATGGAGGTGGTGTGTATCCTGTGGTTATATTTAGCGAGCATGATAAGAATCGAAGCATAAAATAAGAGTCAGCGGTGGGCAGAGGCGTTCAGACTGCGCCAGTGCAACAAAAAAAAAGTCAACAGAGACAGACTCGTTCTGATTGGCTCTCGGATGAGGTCAGATCGGGCATCCAGCAGTCATCCGTGATCCAGTTCAAATCTAACTGAGCAAAAACACTGCGAGCGGTGACAGATTAAAGGCCCGAGAACTGTTTTTCAACCGCTGATCACTTTATGTTGAGGATAGGGATGTGCTAAATGTTGTTAAAGTCATTTGAGCAACTAGTCGAGTAGTTAGGGTCCACCATATCATTCAGATGTGTGTCTTCATGGAAGACATTCACATTGGATTGGACTGCAAATGACTAGAGTTAGCATTTTATGCCATCAATTAAATGGCAATGCTAATGGTGCTAGATATTAAAACTGACTGTATGTGCTTTAGAAAGTGTTGGGGTTTGCAAAATGTTTTCCATCATACACTGTCAAAAATGCAGGGTTACTTCTTGTTGTCCCAACACAAATTGGTTAACTTGTTTTTACAAATTTAAGTGGATTAAACATAAAACAATTAAATTATTCTAAAAAAAAAAAAAAAAAACCTCAAGAAGAGTGTAGTACTATGATACTGCTACAAACATTTTTACCATGGTATTACAATGGCATTTTAAACACTGTATCACTATACTACTGTTATTTCTACTATGGTATTTTGGGCATGTTTACCATGGTTCTATCATGCTCTCTTTAACATAGTATTTCAAACTTGAAACCATGACAATACTGTAGTATTGTTACTATTTTACCATGGTATGGTATATTGAACATGGTACCAAGATATCACTATGACATTTTAAACATTTTACAGTAGTACTACCATGGTATATTAAATGTTCATTTGGTCCACAAAAACATTGTTAAATAAATATAAATAAAACTGTTTGTTGGTGTCCTGAGATCCTGAGAAATTTTCACAGTATGTCTGATAATATTTTTTCTTCTGGAGAAAGTCTGATTTGTTTTATTTTGGCTAGAATAAAAGCAGTTTTTAATTTTTTTAAATACATTTTAAGGTCAAAATTATTAGCCCTTTTAAGCAAAATTTTTCAGACAAACCATCGTTATGCAATAACTTGCCTAATTACCCTAACCTGCATAGTTAACCTAACTAACCTAGTTAAGCCTTTAAATGTCACTTTAGGCTGTATAGAAGTGTCTTGAAAAATATCTAGTAGAATATTATTTGCTGTCATCATGGCAAAGATAAAATAAATCAGTTATTAGAAATGAGTTATTAAAACTATTGTTTTTAGAAATGTGTTGTTAAAATCTCTCCATTAAACAGAAATTGGGGGAAAAAAGTAAACGGGGGCTAATAATTCTGACTTCAACTGTATATCGCAATCGTAATTTTCGAAAGTATTACATCGCTTTATTATTAGCATTTGTTGAGTCTCCCCATAGAGTTTGATAGCGAGCTTGGACTTAGAAACCGCTTCGCGTAACGTCACACTTAACAAGTGGATTCTAGAGTTTTTGGCCCGTTTATTGAAATCACGTGACCTTGTCAATTTGATATGCGCTTTCGGAATACTGATTCCAAACAAAAGATTCATAAAAAGATTCATAAAAGCTTCATATAGCAGTGCTTTAAAAAACGCAGCTATCACTAGCTTGCGGAGCTTTACCGATCCCATTCCAACTTTAATTTCTGTCTACATACTGTCCTATAATAATAAAAGCAAAAAAAATAAATAAATACTTACATGCATACTCCCAGGGCCATTTATACCGAAGTTGATATTTAGCCAGCCAACATATTGATGTTTTGTAACATCTAGTTTTTATTAGGTGTGTTGTTAGCCCAACCCTCAACTCCCAACCTGGAGGACCAGGACATACTGTACACACATACACTACAGACATTTTAGCTTACCCAATTCATCTATAGCGCATGTGTTTGGACTGTGGGGGAAACCGGAGCACACCCACACAAACACTGGGAGAACATGCAAACTTTACACAGAAACGCCAACTGACCCAGCTGGGACTCGAACCAGCGTCCTTCTTGCTGTGAGGTGACAGCGCTACCCACTACGCCACTGTGTTGCCTGAAATAAATAAACAGACATTCTAAATTCACCTACACCACAAATATTAAAGTTAGCAAAATGAAGCCTTATTATTTGATTTTGATAAGCTACTCTTCTGGACGTCTAGTCGACTAGTTGATCGTCCTGTGAAACAAACGTCAGATGTGTGTATTCGCTAATCTGTAGGTCGTTTGGTGTCTCTCTGAAAGTTTTCTGTCCGGCTAACAGAACTCGTGGTGCTAACTAGAGCTACACTGATGAGCGTCATCTTGTATTCTTATGGTGCTGTTATTATTTTAGCCTTTATGGATTTACTGTACACTCGTAGCACTTGTCGTCGACTCGTAAGTTAGCGTACTAGCACACATGTGTTTTTGTGTCTTGTGAAGGCCTTAAGCTAAATCAGGTGTCATAGATCGTGCCGCCCGTCGGCTACATGTTGGTGCTCGACCCTGATTCATGTTTACAGTTTCTGTGCTTTTCTGTTGGCTTCGCGACATGATATCATTTATTCTCAAGACTAACATCCTCATTAGCATCTGCGCTAATCTCAGTCATCCTCATTGTCCTGTTTATCGCCTTGTCATCTGTATTATGTTAAACGATTTCAAATGAAGGAAACAATCTAATTTGGAGAATCATGTTTATACTTTTTTTTTTCATTCAGTCTGTATCCCTGTATTTGTGATGTATCTGTTGACGATCCATTTCATTGATCAATAAACACATTTGAACATATCTCATCTGTGCATTTCTGTGTACATCCACCCGTCATCGTCATGCTTTTCCTCATTTTCAGTTGGTTGTGGTTCATTCATTACAAACATAGTGTAAACATCTATACAGCCCTCATACATCTCAAGATCTTAGCGTGATGAAATTGAAACCATGACAATACTGTGGTATTTTTACTATTTTATCATGGTACTGCTATGGTATATTGAACATGGTACCAACATATTACTATAATTTTTTGAACATTTTACAGTAGTACTACCATGGTATATTGAATGCTAATCTGGTCCACAAAAACATTATTATATAAACCAAAATACTTTGTTGGCGCCAATAGCAGTGCACCGATATATAGCACTATTGTGCGATGGGGGTCCCGAGTTCGAGTTCCAGCTCGCAAAAGTAATGGGAGAAATTACTGAACCAAAACAACTGAACCAATTACTTCGCAAAATGACTTACTGTTTTAAAGCGTTTATGCTAGGGACACCTAGTGGTCAAAATAATGTAAATGCAACAAAAATGCAGAACATGCATTAGAATTGAATAGAATAATATCCTATAAATGCATTTAGGTTATAATCTAATATCATCAAATATCAATTATCTGCATAAAACTGATCCGAAATCAGGTAAAAGAGGGGGGCTGCGAGATTCGGGTGGATTTTATGGCATTACACAATTCACTCCCCAGTGGAGAAGCATAAAATTTTTAATACGTTTCGAAACAGTAATGACGTAATAAAGTCTTTTTAAGGCAAGTAGTTTAAGACAAATAATTTCTAGAGTAAACATCTATACAGCCCTCATATTTATAAAATGATATTTAACAGATTAAGGACATTTTCACTGTATTTCCTATAATATTTTTTCTTCTGGAGAAAGTCTTATTTGTTTTATTTCGGCTAGAATAAAAGCCGTTTTTATTTTTTAAATACCCTTTAAAGGTCAAATTTATTAGCCCGCTTAAGCAATATTTTTTTTTGACCGTCTACAGAACAAACCACTGTTATACAATGATTTGCCTAATTACCCTAACTTTCCTAATTAACCTAATTAAGCCTTTAAATCTCGCCTTTAAATCTCTCTTTAAGCTGAATACTAGTATCTTGAAACCTAAAATAATTATGCACCAGGGTTTATTCAGGTTTCAACACGTCAAATTTAAGACTTTTTAAGACCTTTTTAAGACCATGAGATATTTCAGAGTTAGGATTTTTTTAATCGGCCAACAGACAAAAGTTACTTGTCCCATCAAAAAACTAATTAAAATTTATTTAAGTTAATTTTTAGCCATGTATTTTAAATTGTAGTGATGTTACTGTAAACTTAGAAACTAAATCATTTAGACTAAGGTATGTCTTTAAAAACTGAAAGAGTACTGCTGACGATACAATTTAACTTTGTCATCTGAATAAACATAAACAAAGAACACTGATCACACACTTACCAAATTCGTAGAGACAGGACAATCAACACCAACTAGAACCATTTTTTTTTTTAAAAAGAAGTCGAGTGGCAAATCTGGATTTCACCATTTCCAAATGTGAAAAGCTCTTGGGTAAAAAATGTTCCTTACAAAAATATTTTTGTCGCGTGTTAGCAGACCACTGTAATCCACACATGTGAGTCCACACTTGATCTGTACTCTTATCACGGGGAAATGAAAACAAAACCTTCGTTTCACAACCTTCATATTTATAAACGCAACATTGATGACCCATGTCTCTAAACAATTCTTCTTCTACTTTTTTGAATTACGATTGGCAACACAACGTGGCGTCTCTCTGAACACTGTAGCAGGTAAAAAGAGTATTCGAAGCTATATCATGCATATTAATGAAGTTGCATCTTGTTCAAAATAGAGCGCACTGATTGGTTTAAACCAAGTCTTTCTCATGAATTAATGCTAAAAACTCAATGACGTCACTTTGTACCGGCCGGTACAAACAGCCAATCTCCACGCCGAAATTTACACAGTGATCATTGCTTCAAAGTTTCTTTTTAAAAAAACGAATTTGCTTTAAACAACGCAAAAACAACCAATTTTCACTTGTTAGCTAAATATATGTCCTAATAGTGTTTTTTAGCAATGTGGGACATATATATGACTGTCAACATCTCAAAATATGTGTTTTGGTGTTTTGTGACCCTTTGAATAGTGTCAAAACAAGCAGACCCTATTTTGTATGCATAGATTTTTTTTAACATAACAAAAATTGTATAAAAATTCTTTAAAAAAAAATAGTTGTGTGCACAACAGACTTTTATAATCTTAGTTATGAATATAGTTTTGATAAATGTTTTATTGAGTTGTATTGTTGGTGATTGAAAGTGTGTTGATTTATTGGGTAGCTTTAGATAAACAAAGGAAAATTAAGACCTGATTATAACCATTTAAGACCTACAAGACAATATTTTTGTGAATTTAAGACTTTTTTAGGCCTAAAATTTAGTGTTTCAAAATTAAAGACATTTTAAGACTTTTTAAAACTCCACAAACACCCTAATGTACTGTCATCATGGCATCGATAACAGAAATCAGTTATTAGAAATTAGTTATTTAAAGTATTATGTTTAAAATGTAAAAAATTGGGGAAAAATTATAATTTTAATATTTTATTATTATAATAATTTTAATATTGCTAAAAATTTTGCTCTCAACTTTTTGCTAACAGTATATTTTTCTGACTCATCTGATGCAAGAGTTTTAATGAATTTTAGCTAATACATACTATTCAATTCATAATTTAATTAGCTGACAAACGTCACTAGATAACAATAACATTTTGAATACAATAACAGGGTATCCACAGGGTTCTTAAAATGTCTTAAATTTCAAAAACAAAATTTTAGGCCTTAAAAAGTGTTAAATCTACTGACATATTGTGTTGTAGGTCTTAAATCATTTTTAACAGGTCTTAAATTGTCCTTTGTTCATGTATAGCTACCCAATCTTGCCATTAAAAACCTTACAATCACCAACAATCCCAATCTCAATAAAACTTTATACTTTTTATTTAACAATAGCATTTACTTACTATCCTTATAGTAACATTTGTTTAAAAGTTCTCCTTTTATTACTGCTGAGAATACTGACCTGACCTATATTTTTTATTATTAAATCATTTTTATTTTATTATAAATGTATCAAATTATAATCATTTTTAGATAGGGCAAGTGAAAATCGTTTCCTACTGGGATACTCGAAAAAATCCTTAGCATTTAGCCCTGTGTAAGTCCACATTTTCATTCATAATGGTCTTAAATATGTCTTTAAAATTTTAAAATTTAACTTGGGGAGACTGTCAGAAACTCTGAATAACTAAATTAAATAAAACAATAAAACAGAACACGACATAAAAATTACCAATAACAAAAAAAATCTACAAATTTAAAAGCTATAAAATACTTTGTACAAAAAAAGTATTTTAAAATATAGCACAAATATAACAAATATAAGTTTATTGGCTCCAAAAAATTAAATAAAATAAATACATTTAGCTAAATAAACTTGAAACTAAAAGCTAGAATGCTGTAAAACAAAGCTAAAAGCGTGTGAATGTTTTTCATCTTTATCTTAGTGATATTTCATTGCAGTGTAAAAATCACAAACACAAAATAAAACCTAAAACAGAAACGGAAAACAATCATTTGCAGTCATTATGAAACCGTTAACAGACTTGCACTGTGTCCTTATCAGTCTTGCTTTTCATGCCAACCAAATCAGACATGGTGTGAATGGGCTTTTCAAGACGTTGCCAGATCTTTCCTTGTATCTTACACCCCCTTCCAGAAATTTTTTTTTATGAAAAGGCTCAAATTCATAATGCAGATGACAGACTCAAATTACACTGCTATAATTAAGAAGGCCTGTTAATTAAAGCTCCCGGAGTTGTTTTAAACAACGTTATATACAGTACGCGGCTTTGAAAACATTGACACATAATGTCTTTATGAGCGTCAGATGTGCGTGATGCGGCTCAGCCAGAGGCCACGACTGCAGAGAGAGCTCATTATCCTCATTAGGCGGACTGTGCTAAAGTCACTCCAACGGCAGGAAGAAATTAGCTCCATTTCTCAGAATATTGACTCGCTCTTGGGGTTCATTCGACTCTTCATGCCTTGCTGACTGCTCTGACATATCACAAAAGTCGCTGTGATGGCAAACGCCCACACACAGTGTTGGGGGAAATGCAGAAGTAACTTTTTCAAGTAACAAGTCAAGTAATGCATTAATAAACAAAAAAATACATAATAATATTTGAGTTTATTCAAGTTCATATTTGAGTATTTAACTTTTTTAACTAATGTAAGATATTTTTGGTTTAATTTATTTGCTTTTAAAAAATAAATCAAGTAGGAGTTCAAGTATCTCGGGGTTTTGTTCATGAGTGAGGGAAGGATGGAGCGTGAGATTGACAGGCGGATTGGTAGCAGTAATGCGGTCGATGTACCGGTCTTTTGTGGTAAAGAAGGAGCTGAGCCGAAAGGCAAAGCTCTCGATTTACCAGTCAATCTACGTTCCTACTCTCAACTATGGTCATGAGCTTTGGGTTTCAAAATCTCAGATACAAGCAGCCAAAATAAGTTTCTTTCGCAGGGTGGCAGGACCCAGATAGGGTGAGGAGCTCTGTCACCCGAGAAGAGCTCGGAGTAGAGCCGCTGCTCCTCCACAACAAGATAATTCATCTGAGGTGGCTCGGGCATCTGTTTCGGAGGGGGTATGCGGTTTGTTTCATGTTCTGGTTTGTATTAGGCCATTTCACGACAACTCCGTCTGATGTAATGAACTAGTTCGACTACAGACAGTTAGAAACAGAAACAAAGGCAGGCCTAAGACTTACATTTTTGCAATAGATTCTTGTTATTTTGAACTCAAAGAAGTGGATTGTTGTTAAATGTAGATTATGTCCAAGTAAAACTCTTGACAACTGCAAGAAACACGGCATAAAAAAAATGTATAAATAAATGCAAAGCACTACACCCGCACCACACCTTCAGCTATGATTCACATTAGTTCACATTCTCCAGGTTAAACAATTAATTTGACTAAACTCAAAAAAAAGATTTTTGCTTTTATTGTTGAGGACATGCAGCCACTGTCTAACGTTACTATAGCAGAAACTATGTTTTGTATTATAGTAAGATTTTTTCTCTTCTGGGAAACGATTTACACATTTGTTAAGGCCATGTGAAGCAATTTTCAATGTTTAAAGCTTAAATATTTATTTAGATTTTGTAACGAGGAGGCTGAGGCTTTGTTAGAATCCATATGCAGAAGTTTATTAATGGGGTTAGACAAAGACATCAACGAGTAATCAGGCAGAGTTGGCAACAGGAAAGCAGTCCAAACCAATCGACATATACAGGGGCAAATCCAGAAGCAGTAGTAAGAGTGCAGGCAGAAGTTCAGTAACACAATAATTACTCCAAAACAGATCAAGAGGGCAAAGACAGAGAACGTACGTTATCAAGGCAGGCAGGGTCATACACAGGATAGCAGTCATGAAAGTCACTTGAAACATTGCTTGGTAAGGCAGGTAAACTGGCAATGCTTCGCAAGGAAGCATGGTCTGAGCTCTCGCTGAAATACAGCATAAACAGAAAGTAACCATAGAGGGAGCGGAGCTGAGTCAGTAGTCGGGCGAGGGTTCCCTCTGCTGGTGTGGCGTTACAGATTTGGGGATTTTTTTTATTGTCTTACTGTTCATTTTGTTATTAAACATTTTAAATGTTTAAAATTCCATGTTAGTACTCTTAGGCTTTATTGTAATCTTTGTCTCAATGGACAGTGAAATTACGTAACTAATAGCACAAAACATACAGAAGTATCAAACACATTGGTTTACATGCTTTCATTAATCTGTATACACAGCATGTAGAGCTCTGGGCTCAGAAAGTTCTCAAAATATGATTTTATCCTACATTTATTTAAGTAAAATGAAGGTTTAGGTTATATAGGTGTTTGTTAAATACAGACCTTCCCGATAATAAAGGTGAAAAAAAACAACGGCAAAGAGATCAAAGCCAGGTACAGTAAAGTAATGCAAAAGTAACTCAAACAATATAACACATTACTTTCCCCCAAAAAAGTAACTAAGTAACACAATTAGTTACTTTTGGGGGGGGACTAACTCAATATTGTAATGCACTACTTTCAAAAGTAATTTTCCCCAAAACTGCCCGTAGCTCAATAATAAACAGTTTGAACCATTTTTGGGGCAGTTTTCTAAACTTTAAGCGAGATTGTGCAATTCTAATTCTAATTTTTGGGTGAACTATACCTTTAAAAGAAGGCTACGCTTGACATTTTCAAATTTCCGAGACGCGCACAGCAAACTGATTTCGATTCAATCCTGAAATCACACTTTATGCAATTTGAACTCAGGTTACACTTTTTTTGTAATCACGACTTCACAGACTTTTCATCTCCAACACATTCATTAAAATACCCATTTATGCTTGCTGCATATTAAGCCCAATGCATATTTGTCTGTTTAATTCATTATTCATTCTGCAGCCTTTCATGAATAAACTACAAAGTCCACTGACTCATGCATTCTGTATTCGCAGAATCGCCGGCACCCACAAATGTCACAGATATCAAGCGACTTACCCAACGCGTTAGATAAGAAAACCTGATAAACCAACTTACTGATTAGTCCACTCAGGGACTTGTGCAATATTGCATGTGGCCCTGCTAATGCTTCTAACCTTTGTTGTGGCTATAATGATCAGCGTTTAACTGGAGGCCTGCAGGCTGGAAACATGTTCTCTGGGAACTAATCAATACACAGCATGGTTCACTTGACTGCGAGACATTAATCAGCGGCACACATCCAAACTATATAATGCTGGAGTTTTTGGTTCTGCATTTATTACCTTTGTGAGCTGTCTTTCTAGAGAATGGAGCATGTGTTTTTTCAGGTACTGGGATTCTTCCTCTGTTTTACACATCCTGATGCATCCTCTCAGTTCCCAGGAGCGATCATTTCTGCTTAATTTAACCTGCCACAGAGACATGAGCTGCTGAAACATTTAGCTTACTTAGAACTGAGAGAGAGGGAAAAAACTGATGGCAGGGGGGAAAAAGAGAAATAGGGATGAATGAAAGGACAGAATATTAAATGAAGAAACAACTGAGGTGATCCAAAACTTTTGATCAAAGTACAGTACTGCAGAAATCCCCCAAAAAGCAAAACTTTCATCAGTAGAACATTAAAGAAGGTGGTGATTCTTGTAATGTAACTTTACGCTTATCGGCACTTGAGTAAAAAAAAAAAAAAAAAACTTCAACCAGTAGCTTGCTACACTCACAGAAATAAAGGTACACAAGCTGTAGCTGGGGTGGTAACTTTTCAAAAGGTACAACTTTGTACTTAAAGCGTCCATATTGGTACTTCAAAAGTATATAATAGTACCTACAAATTTTAAGAGGAACATTTTTGTACTTTTTAGGTACTAATATGTATCCTTGAAATATTAATATGGACCTTTTAGGTACAAATTTGTACCTTTTGAAAAGGTATCACCCCAGTGACAGCTTGCGTACCTCTATTTCTGAGAGTGTATGTACGTCGGCTGACTTGAGATACAGAGAGGAGTTGACTACGACGACGGGATTCGAGTCTGGTAAAGAACGGTTCAAGAAAGCAGGTAAGACAAAAACAGAAGCCAAAAAATAAAATAATCCAATAAATTACAGGGTGAGAATGGGGTAAAATATGAAAAACGTGGTTAAAATCAGGCAGCTGTGAAGGCTTTTTGTGAGGGCCGCGAATGGCATCCATGAGAGAAATCGGAGATCTCAAAAAGCATGCACAGCGGCCTCTGGTGGATTCACGAAAACAAAAACTGCCAAAAATGGAGCTCCTGGGACATATTTGGCGCTCTCCAGAAATGTATACAGGGGTACGTTTTCAGAATGAGCCTGGGTTGAAAAAACATAAATAGTGCAAATAAAGTTAGTACTTGGATTTATTATAGATGTAAATGTCCTTTCATCTTGTTTAATTTTTAAATAACTAAACAAATGCTAGGTCTACCAGCATAAATTATAAAATGATTGTTAATATTGTAAAATTTTCTTCAGATGAAGGCATTATTTATTTTAGCTTTACTTAGTTTTTACACATTTTTACCTTAGAATTATAAGGTTCTATCTGACATTTTTGTCAAAATTGAGTTATTCACATATTCTTATGACAACCAGTTTACATTATCTGATGTTTTTGTATAAGTTGTTTACATTTTAAGCTTTTTAATTTAAATAACAAAAAGGTTTTATCTACAAAGTCGAACTCTAGCTTGGCTCTATAACGTTCTTTTTTGTGAACCAATCAGCATTTTGAATCCAAGCATGAGGGCCAATCAGGATCAGCTTTCTTTGTTATTCTGCCAGACTAAATAATATCGCAACACAAAATTGAAAAGAAACCTGAAACTGAAAATGTGTGTAAATGTCAGAATTTAGAAGCATTTTTGACATTGAGATGAAAGGTTACATTTTACATTGTTAAAAAAGCAACAGGAATTTAAAAAATAATATATTAAATGTAAAAAACATTTACAACATCTTTACCTTTAACCTATGGTAAATAGTCTGAAAATGTAAATGTACTAACAACTTCAGTATATTAAACATTACATAAAGAACATTTCACATACTTACCGAAAGACATACCTTAGATACAAACATCTGAGTCAGTTTGATCTTCATTTGATGTTCTCAGCAGGTATGTTTCTTGTTATTTCCACAAAGAGTTCATGCACTTGTAAGTTCGTGATCTCTGAATAATTTCCAAATGTGTTTTGGAAATAACTGCTGTGGCGAGGGGGCGTGGCCGAGAGCCGTGGGAGCGAAACGAGGCCCGCCACAGATGAGAT
>CAIGQZ010032287.1:10229741-10242432 GCA_903798205.1 Danio tinwini
ATAGATAGATAGATAGATAGATAGATAGATAGATAGATAGATAGATAACCAAGCAAAAGTCTTGTCACCTGTCCAAGTTTTAGGAACAAATAATAACTTGACTTCTAGTTGATCATTTGGTTTTAGAAGTGGCCTATATGAAAGGCAAAGGGCTCTAAATTTATTTATTTTACCAAAATAAAGTATGATTATGCCTTGATTTTTAATTATTTAATTAGGACAGTAAGGTCTGACTTTGCTTAGACAAAAGTCTTGTCACTAAACAGAAATAATGAACAGTATAGAATATAAAGTCATGCTGCAGTGGAAAAAAAATTAATATCGTGTATGACTCCCATGAGCTTGGAGGACTGCATCCATACATCTCTGCAGTGACTCAAATAACTTATAAATAAAGTCATCTGGAATGGCAAAGAAAAATTTTTTTGCAGGACTCACAGAGTTCATTAAGATTCTTTGGATTCATCTTTTGCCTCCTCCTTCATCTTACCCCATAAATGCTCAATAAAGTTCATGTCTGGTGATTGGGCTGGCCAATCCTGGAGCACCTTGACCTTCTTTGCGTTCAGGAACTTTGATGTGGATACTGAAGTATTAGAAGGACTGCTATCCTGCTGAAGAATTTGCCCTCTCCTGTGGTTTGTAATGTAATGGGCAGCACGAATGTCTTGATACCTCAGGCTGTTGATGTTGCCATCCACTCTGCAGGTCTCTCGCATGCCCCCATACTGAACGTAACCCCAAACAATGATTTTACCTTCACCAAACTTGACTGATTTATGTGAGAATCTTAGGTTCATGCGGGTTCCAATAAGTCTTCTGTGGTATTTGTGATGATTAAGATGCAGTTCAACAGATGATTCATTGGAAATATCTACCTTCTGACACTTTTTCAAACGAACAACTAGAAGTCAAGTTACTATTTGTTGCTCTTACAACTGGGATCGACGACAAGACTTTTATCAGGTAGTGTAGATAGATAGATATATACAGTACATACATACCTAGACAGAAAAAAAAATAGATTGCCAATCAAAACTGAGTGTCCCCGAATGACCCCAAACAGGTTAGCAACACTTTATTTCTCATGCACAATATGCCCAGGGATCTCAATATACTTCAATTCTTTCAGATTATTGCAGATAATTATTAATATGAGGCCGTCTGACAAAATGCTACAATTCAATCTTCAGGAGATCAGCCGAAATATCGCAAGGCAATTAATAGCACTCAATGGAGTCAGCATTTCCTTTTGTTTGTGCCGAGGCAGAATACAATTTCTGAATATTTTTGCTCTTAAAACAGAAGCAATTTAGAAAGCTATTGTTTCCAAATGCCTGGCAGAAATAAGTGAACACAACATAAAGAATTTACAAATAACTTCCCAAAGACATACAGAGTTGGGAAAAGAAGATAAACGTCCAAAGCTCAAAATAAGATACTGGTTAGAATATTAGCAGGCTTTTCACACTTTTCAGTAGCAGAGTCTGCCCGAGTGCGAAAATGTGGAAAAATATTAGACACTGTGATAAATAAAATATTATAATATTAAATATTAAATCTGTTTCTATAATTAAATAGTTTGCTTTTATGTTATCCTGCATTCTAACAACTAGATAAAAAAATTAATAAAAATAAAATAACTTAAAATAAAATAAAATAAAATTAATTTTAAACAATAAATAAAATAAATAAAATAAAATAAATTGAATTATCTGATCTTTTATTATTTACTTAAAAAAAATTTAAACAAAACACTCATTCAATTCTGTGACTCAGGTTTTTATAAAAGATTATTAATCACATTGGCTTCACATACTTCTAAATCTATATACATGGTGTTACTGTAACTCCTACAGCACTGGATATAACACAGTGAGTACCATTTTATTGACACGCTGTGCATTCTGGTTGCCAAATGTTGTTTTGATTAAATAGCCTTGACACCAGTTAAAAGTCATTGCAAATATGCCTCAGAACTTTGAGGATCTTTGTTTGCAGATATGTTATCTAATGCAATAACATTCAACTTCTTTCAAGTGCTGCTCAAGTGTTCAAACACAATGGAGTCGTCACTCTGTGCTGCAATTACAAGGATAAAAAGACAAGAAAATAAGAAAAATATTGGAATTTGTGTGAGGAATTTATTGAGGCTGACCTGGCACTCATGATGTGCATCGCTTTGTGAAGAATAAAACGACACTTCAGAAATGCCTGTGCTGATATTTTTAAGCACGTTAGTTCAAGGGGTGACTTTACCCAGCAGGCAACTTTATGTCAAAACGACATAAAATTGAAATCTAACCATATCAAAAATGTATAAAAATGCTAATTGATTTGACGTTGAATACCTTTATCTTTGCCATGATGACAGTAAATAATATTTTACTAGATATTTTTCAAGACACTTCTATACAGCTTAAAGTGACATTTAAAGGCTTTACTAGGTTAATTAGGTTAACTAGGCAGGTTAGGGTAATTAGGAAAGTTATTGTATAACAATAGTTTGTTTTGTAGACTATCAAAGAAAAAAAATTAGCTAATAATTTTGACCTTAAAATGTTTTTAAAAAATTTAAAAACTGCTTTTATTCTAGCTGAAATAAACCAAATAAGACTTTCTCCATGAAGATAAAATATTATCAGAAATGAAAATGTCCATGCTCTTTTAAACACATTTGGGAAAAAAAATCAAAAATTAAAGGGGGGCTAATAATTCTGACTTCAACTGTATACATTGGTCTAAAAAAACAAAATGCAAAACAATTTGGCATCAATTGACTACCTTGACATCAAAATGACATCGGCATCAAAAACCCTGATCCAAACTGACATCTAACATTGCAAACATTGGAATAAAAAAAACATGTAAAAAAATGCTAATTGATTTGACGTCAATTGACTACCCTGATGTCAAAACGACATAAAAAAGTCATAAAATACATCAAAACTGCGAATCAATTTGATGTCAATGACCTACCCTGATATCAAAATTACATCAAATTGACATCCAACATTGGCGTCAAAAAAACATGTAAAAAAAAAAGAGGTCAAAAATGCAAATCGATTTGAGGTCAAGTGACTACCTTAATGTCGAAATGACAAAAAAATTACATCTAACATTGACGTCAAAAAACATGTCAAAGTGAAGTTTAGTTCTAAACAAATTTTGAGAGGACCACGTGCTTATGATTGCTTGCAGCCGGTCCTGCATTATTCAATTTATGATTCACCAATCTGACGATTCCTAAGCCACTATAAATACACTAAGTTCCATATAACAGCCATCTTCGTTTCAAAGAATCTCCTTTTCCACTCCCACTCCTCCTCCTTTCCTAGATGGGTGGCACGGTGGCCCAGTGGTTAGCACTGTTGCCTCACAGCAAGAACGTCATTGGTTCTAGTCCTTACCAAGCCAGCTGATGTTTCTGTGTGGAGTTTACACGTTCTCCCCGTTCTCACGTGGGTTTCCCCGGGTTCCTCGGTTTCCTCCCACCATCCAAAAACATGCAACTTAAGTTAATTGACTAATCCAAATCGGCACCATAGCCGTGCTCCTAGTAAGTAGTTATCTCTTAAGAGCTCTGTTCATTAGCTACTACAACAGGAGAGTTTCGAGATCTACCTGAGCTCAAACTCCCCTCTCGCCTTGCAAACGGGAGGGAGCCCCGGGCTCGAAGATCTTATGAGCTCAGGGCTCTCTCCCGGGACAGCATACCAAACAAGCTTTATAATCAATCATCAGCTAAGTGTGAACTCTCGAAACACAAGTAAAAAAACACGTCAAAAATGCAAATTGATTTGACGTCAGTGGATTACTAATACCTGATATCTAAACGACATAAAATTGACCTAACATTGGTGTAAAAAATAGGCCAAAAATGAAAATTTAATTGACGTCAATTGACTACCTTAATGTCAAAATTATATTAAATTGATGTCTAACACTATAGTCAAATAACATGTCTACACGTAAACATGCATTCCCACAATGCATGCAAACTTCCTTGATGTTAAAACAACATCAGATTGACATCTAACCTTGGCGTAAAAAAACATGTCAAAAAGATATCAGTTTGATGTCATTTTGACATCAAGGAAGATTGCATGCATTGCACTGATACAAAATCCAGTTTTACAATTTGACATTGAAGCTTTCAGATGAATTAAACTTTTCTTATAATACTTTTGTGTGGTTATTTTGCCAGTCAAAAGAGCATCGATGTGTGGATGTTAAATGGACATCAAGGTTTTGACATCAAATATATTTGCATTTTCATTTTGATGGTTTGTGAAGATTTGTAGAGGTAAAATGAGGGGATGATTTCAAAAAGGCATTTTGTTTCAAAAAGCATGAATGTAAAAAAAAACATACAAGAAAATGTTTGTTAACTGGCACTAATTTCTGAGAATAGATGTGAAAATGCACTTAAACTGTTGTAATTCATAAATGCTTTAGCAGACAAGCTTGTACTCTTTCCAAAACAACACTCAGCAGAATTTTGCACTTAAAATAGTTGTGGAACATAAAATAAACACACTGTGATAAACATTTAATATTTTAGATTAAGATTAGAAATTAACAGGAGCTTGCGCCAAAAATACCCAGTTTTATTTTACTCATTGGGTTTTCATATCAGGGGTTTTCAAATCTTTAGAAAATGTTCTTAATTGCAAAAAAAATGGGTAGAACTGTTAAATATAAAAGTTATTATTTGCTTTTACATTGGCTTTGAACTACAATATTCTATGATCTATTTGGATAGATATATTATTAGATCAGCACTAACCTGAATTAAAAAACACTATTATTTCTAACAAGAATTTAGTCAACAACTGCATTGAAATATGTATAGTTTTCACATTTACCTATATATATATATATATATATCTTGAGATTAAGATAACACAGACTCCAAAAATTAAAAAAAACATTTGCTTAATATTGGATATATACACTTTATTAGGTACACCTGTCCAACTGCTTGTTAACGCAAATTTCTAATCAGGCAATCATGGCAGCAACTCTGTGCCTTTAGGCATGTAGACATGGTCAAGACGATCTACTGCAGTTCAAACCGAGCATCAGAATAGGTGATTTAAGTGATTTTGAACATGGCATGGTTGTTGGTGCCAGACGGGCTGGTCTGAGTCTTTCAGAAACTGCTGATCTACTGGGATTTTCATGCACAACCATCTCTAGGGTATACAGAGAATGGTCTGAAAATATCCAGTGAGCGGCAGTTCTGTAGGAGCAAATGTCTTGTTGATGCCAGAGGTCAGAGGAGAATGGCCAGACTGGTTCAAGCTGATAGAAAGGCAACAGTAACTCAAATAACCACTCATTACAACTGAGGTATGCAGAGGAGCATCTCTGAATGCACAACACGTCCAACCTTAAGGCGGATGAGATACAGCAGCAGAAGACCACACCGGGTGCCACTCCTGTCAGCTAACAACAAAAAGTTGAGGCTAAAATTTGCACAGGCTCACCAAAATTGGACAATAGAAGATTGGAAAAACTTTGCCTGGTCTGATGAGTCTCGATTTCTGCTGCAACATTCGTATGGCGGGGTATCACTTGGTATCAACAGCATGAAATCATGGATCCATACTGCCTTGTATCAATGGTTCAGGCTGGTGGTGGTGTAATGCTGTGGGGGATTTTTTCTTGGCACACTTTGGGCTCATTAGTACCAATTGAGCATCATGTCAACGCCACAGCCTACCTGAGTATTGTTGCTGAACATGTTTATCCTTTTATGACCACAGTGTACCCATCTTTTGATGGCTACTTCCAGCAGAATAGCGCACCATGTCATAAAGCATAAATCATCTCAGACTGGTTTCTTGAACCTGATAATGAGTTCACTGTACTCAAATGGCCTCCACAGTCACCAGACCTCAATCTAATAGAGCACCTTTGGGATGTGGTGAAATGGGAGATTCGCATCATGGATGTGCAGCCGACAAATCTATAGCACCTGCATGATGCTATCTTGTTAATATGGATCAAAATCTCTGAGGAATATTTCCAGTACCTTGTTGAATCTATGCCATGATGGAGTAAGGCAGTTCAGAAGGCAAAAGGTGGTCTATCCCGGTACTAGTAAGGTGTACCTAATAAAGTGGCCGGTGAGTGTATTTTACTAATTAATTTGGACTCCAGGATGAATTTGGATGTTTAAGCTTTCGTATAAATCACAAAAACTCATCTTTTTCAAATTGCATTTTTCGATTCTTGATCACTGTAATGCGTTTATGTTTTATTATCTTTCTTCTATGCTGAATTCTTGTATTTTACTGCATGTTTCTCTGTTATTGTGTGTATTTAAAATTTTGGGTTTTAAAAAAGTGCATTATAAATAAAATGTATTATATTATTCTTGCTAAAATATGCACAGAGAAAAAAATTATCCATCAGTTAAAGCTCACAATAAAGAAAGACAAATACTAGATCTGCACTGACAGACTGGCATGCACTTCAGTAATTATGTAATGCTGAATTAAAAAATAAATGCTTCATTCAAATGCCTCAATGCATGTGTCAAAAAAACTGTTTTGCTATTCTGGTAAATTTTTTAATCATCTGAAATGTACCAGTCAAGGCTAACACGCTAATCCGTAGCCGCAAATATCCGTACAATTAGAGTCAGGGGAGCGAATACTGAGAGAAGACTCTGGAAGAGACGGCAATTAAAGCTAGTGAAAGAGCAGAATGACAGAGATGAAACTAAATGAGCAGTTTCAGACCTGCGGGCCACTCGACTGCTGAAGCTCCTAATAAGCAAATCTCATTTTCCAGTCGTGTGAACACTTTATTCTTGGAATGTATGGATATAAAGTAAATAGGCAAAGATCAAACAAATCAAGCTCTATTTTAACGATCTAGGCGCAAAGTCTAAAGCGCATGGTGCAAAAGCATTAAGGCCGTGTCTGAATCCACTTTTGCTATATTTTAAGGATGAAAAAATAAGGTCTGCACTCCGGCGCATGGTCTAACAGGGCTGTGCTTATTCTCTTAATGAGTTATAGGTGGGTTTTGAGCATGATATGTATTAAACCAATTAGAGTCTCATCTCTCATTCACTTTAAGGTTGCATTTACACTGTTCAAGTGACCCAATCCCGATTTTTTTTCACCCATGTGGCACAGATCGGATATGGCCCATGTACGTTTAAGAAGGAAAAAAATCACATGGATTCCAATTTACTCAAATCAGATTCAGGCCTTGTTCATATGTGGAAATTTATCCGATATTAATCAGATCTGTGTTCTCGTGCCTGCAGTGCAAGCAGGTAGATCAGATTGTCACCTGTCAAAGCGAGTCCCGCGTCATTAAAAACCGTAGCTAATGATGTCAACTCTGACGCCTTCATTTCAGAACAGACCTCAGTCCCAAACCTTAAATCTCATACACAAGGACTAAAAAAGCTTTTATATTGTCATATAGCGCAAGTTTTAAGCATGTTTACTGAGAGAAAGAAAGAGAGAGAGCGCAACATCCGCCACAAAAACAATATAAACTAAAACTGTTGCATACATCACGTGCATAAATCACACCATGGAAATGACATTAAGACGCCTACTGGTTTAAAAAGCCTACAGTAGACTAAAATAAGGTGGTATCTATTGTACTATAGTAAACTATAGACACTGTAGTAAAACAACTTGAACCCTCTGAACAGATTAAATACAGAAATTGAGTAAAGAGCGCTCTTTTATTATTAGCTGTCTGTCAGCATCTGCTCTTTTTTTCTAGTCATTGTGTCTTTGCCGTGTACAGTGTAAATGCAGTCAATAGAATACGAGTCAAGTTTAAAAGATGATCTAACAGGTCGTCAAAAAAAATCAAATATAGTCACAAAGCCGGATTTGACCATTTAGATCTGCAGTGTAAATGCAGCCTAATGGCTTGTTTCTACTGACTGGTACGGTACAGTTCGGTATGCTTTTATGGCCATTTCCACTGTCAAAAGGCGTACCGAACCGAACTGTACTGTGTACCGAACCATACCCACTTTTTCAGCACCCTTTCAAAAGGGTACCAAACACGAGAAAGGGTACCAAAAGGGTCCCAAAGGCAGAGCTAGACGCAGCTGAACGCTATTGGTTTACAGAGATACGTCACGAGCTCACGCAACAAGCCAGAATGAAAACAAAGGAGCCGCCATGTTTTCATACACAGCCGAGAGACTATATATCTATATAATATCATATAATAACGAGCCCTGTTCGATCTGGGCTCAAATAAACATTGTCGTCTTGATGAACAGCCACAAAGCAAAAAAAAAAAGAGCAGATTTTACCCTGTGTCCCGTAGTTTTTTACGAGCCAGTCTGAAGCGCGAGCGTTTTTTTTTTTGCTTACGCTCGTCGCGTTTTTTTATTTAAAATAACAAACTTTTTGAGCTGATGATAATAACGTGCGCTTGATCATTGACATGCTTTTGAAACCTGATCCTGTCAGAAACTGACAAACGCGAGAGCGACGCGCCAAAAAACAAAAGGAGAAGCCGGAAAAAAAGGAGCACATAATTTTTTCAGCAAACGTGAACAAACTGCCATGTTTAACTATTATCATCACCTTTTGGACTATTATGAACTCAGAATGATGGAATTACTTTCTAACAAGAGGCTACACGTGCTGCTGAAGATTACAGACATGTTTAATCATGAGAGGTCTGCACTGACTGGGCTCTATTTCCTGCTGTTTTGAACCTAAATAAGGACTAAATGTATGCTGTGTGTAGTTTTTCTGTAAGTGGTAACATATCAGAGACTGTAAGGGTCAGTATGTGTTTATATGTGTTGCATTCATTTATTTTATTGCAAACGTTACAGTAGTCATTGATCTGCAGTTATAACTCATATTCATAGTGAAGTTAGTAATAAACATTTATACAGAAGTATTTATGTGTGTAAAGCATCTGTTTTGTGAGAAGTGCTTCAAATATGATATGTGAGCGACCCGTACAGCTTTACTTTAGAAATTTTCTCGAGTGAAAATGACGTTGACTGCAACTTTCTGTCGTACACCACACCCAACAAAAGAGTACCATTGGTACCCTTTTAGCAGTGGAAACGCAAGCCTGATAAAGGTGACCCATACCGACCCGTACTGTACCGTACTGTACCAGTCAGTGGAAACGAGCCATAAGAGTCAGTTGCGTTGCGCCATGGCACATTTGCTATTTACATGGTGGACTTTTCACTAATATTTCACTAGCGAGCAAACAGTTAAACAGACCATCTGCAGCGTAAGAATAAAGAACAAGCCTCCTCCATTCGATCTCTTTAACTTTACTTTTCTGGATAAGGAAACAGTGTTGTGCTCACTCCACTGAAGACATCCATTAGCCTACATATTTAATTTCATTTGTTAAGCGTAAAGATTTGTTTCAAAACTATTTCTAAGTTCTGCGAATAATAATAACATTATTCAAATGCAAATTGTCATGAATAAACCGAAAAAG
Organism: Danio tinwini; assembly: GCA_903798205.1. Lineage (NCBI taxonomy): Eukaryota > Metazoa > Chordata > Actinopteri > Cypriniformes > Danionidae > Danio > Danio tinwini. Next base: position 10,239,216 of record CAIGQZ010032287.1, read on the forward strand.
CCCCCCAAGGTAAATAAGGCATGTAGTGATTGTTATATTTATGTAGAAAATAATCCTTTTTTTTACTTTTTTAACCCTAAATCCTGTAAAGATATTTGTGTATTGCTGTACATCCTGTGTGTATTAAGTTATGTGTAAGCATTTGGATCCCCATAGACACATAACTAACGCTCTCTGCGCTGGACTTTAGACCAGCTTTTAGTTGGTCAGTGGCGCAGTCTATTTCAGTTCCTCAAAATAGCAACGCGACAACAATGCACCTTAACACACCTCCTTTATAGACCGGCACACCCATGGGTTCACAAAGTGGCGCAAATGGATTTGCTATTAAAACAACGTGGCGCAAAACGTGAAAATGACAGTTGTGCTGGTCTGAAAATACCAACAAATCGAGCCATACACATCTCGCACCTTATTGTGCTGAGTGTATGATAGTGTCACATGAATTGACGCTAAGAACAGAGTGCGGATCCAAAAGCAGGTTTAATTAGAGAATGGTGAAACAGATGTACACAACCAATCCAGAGTCGTAATCAAAATAACAGGCAGATGGTCAAAAAGGCAGTCAGCATACAATGTAAACAAACAAAACAAAGCGAGGGTCAAAAACACGGAAGGCAAGGCAAGGAAAACGTGTTGTAATGTTCACTCAACAGTTAAACAAGACTCAGCAATGACAGTCTCAGAGCGAGCCGTATATACAGTATGTGTGCGTAATCATTCATTGAGCAGCATCAGCTGTGGGAGTGTAATCAATAGTGACTTTGAGCAGGTGTGTGTGTGTTGCATGACTGGATCTGTAGTTCATTATAAGGCAGGATTGTAGTTCGTGTGAATGTGAATGTTCTCCAGCGACCTATGGTGGTTAGACTGATAGGGCCCAATATGTTGAAACCAGTTGGTATTTATGTCTGTATTATTTTGATTGAAGTCATTTAAAATAACAGCATATATTTGAAAAATCCTTTATTTTGAAAAAAGTCTTAATAGTTTCAAATTTAATCCAAGTGCTAATTTCTTTTAGGAAAATGTGCTGACCCCAAACCTCTGAATGATTCTTCACATTGTATTGAATGTGGATAATGGCAACAAGTCAGGCAATCTGCGATATATTCAAAATTCTTTTTTAACACATCCCAGATGATCCCAGGGGTTTGTTTAAATCCTTAACCCCAAGTATGAGTAATCATAACAGCGATTATCCCGAGAGTGCACGGATCGTGATACCATTTGCTCCTTGAGTTCACTGTGAATTATTCAGAGGACCAAGATAAACACTGTATTAGCTGGAATGAGTTTTCTTTAGGATAATGTGATCAGCTAATTGCGCCCCTTGTGAGCTCAAGCAAACGTTACAACATTGATTTTCAATGACAGCAGGGTGGATCCAGGGCTCAATAGCATCGTTTTGATGGTAGGGAGTAATTGTAAATGAGAATAGGGCATTATCGCATTAATTTAATGAGACCTGGCCAGCGGTGGACGGGAATCTCCTGTGGTGTTCATGTAAATTACGTTAATATGTCTGTGCCGACCACCTGACGTTCAGACTAACGGGTTGATTTACTTCTAATTTGTTTCCCAACAGGAGAATAAAAAACAGGCAAAATCTCAGTCAAGACTTTTTGTTTGGCTGTAGATGTGGGTCAAACTGAAACAGATTATGTTGATTGGTCTATCTATCTATCTATCTATCTATCTATCTATCTATCTCCATGTTTTTATCTATCCATGAGTCTGTCCATCCATCCATCCATAATTCTGTCCATCCATCCATCCATCCATCCATCCATCTCTCTCCATGTTTTCATCGATCCATGACTCCGTCCATCCATCCATCCATCCATCCATCCATCCATCCATCCATCCATCCATCCATCCATCCATCCATCCATCCATCCATCCATCTATCTATCTATCTATCTATCTATCTATCTATCTATCTATCTATCTCCATGCTTTCATCTATCCATGAGTCTGTCCATCCGTCCATTCATTCATCCATCCATCCATAATTCTGTCCATCCATCCATCCATCCATCCATCTCTCCATTCATCCATCCATCTCTCTATCATCCATCCATCCATCCATCCATCCATCGATCTATATATCTATCTCCATGATTCCATTCATCCATGATTCTATCTATAATAGCAGAATTAATTGTTTCATACATGATATGGATTCCCTGGGAGGTACCTCTTAATGATAAATAAATAATTACATAAATTCTCTCACTCACTCACTCACTCACTCACTCACTCACTCACTCACTCACTTACTCACTCACTCACTCACTCACTCACTCACCCATCCAAACTCAGTGTAACTCTGCCTATGTAAATTTCAGGTACAATAAACACTTCAACACTTTTGCTTCAACCTTATGCTTCCAAGCGCCTGTATATTTGCAAATACAGCGCGTCTATTCTACGTTTTCTCATTTTCGGATGATCTCTACCTCTCCTAAATAAAGCCGTGAGTAATCCGGCATCACATATGACAGACACAACCTAATACAAATCAGAGCAGATAATGAAGAACGGTTATGGGCCGCTGAGGAGCCGCAGGTCTCTACAGGCTCCTTCATCAGCTCTGTTGACTCCAGGTTGTCTTGTTAATCGGAAACGCGCTAATTGTAAGTTCTGCAAGGAAGAAGGGTAAATTAGGAAAGTGTTTCACTCACATCAGACACCTGACAAGAAGAAAAACTCAATGATGATCACAGGAAACACATTTTTTATACTGATTAAATACTGATTAGCTTTGCAGTAGATGTGATATGTCAGCACACTGTCCTCGAGTTTTATGGCTCTTGTCGGTTTTGATAAATATTAGTAAATTATGTGGGTGTATCCAGAGATATTTGTCAGTTTGTGTGAATTATATAGCACGTCCGATAAATAGGAATTAACTCATTGCCTCATTAGTCATTGATTAAATATATTAATGGGGTTGGTGAGCCTGTATATCACAGCATTTGACAGTTTGTTGTTTGCCGGAGTTCAATCATTATTGATTTATGTGCTCATGAAAGCAGGACTCCAGTTAACAGGAAAATAAATGAAGGGACAGTGTAATGAATGCTTTGTTCTGTGGACATGTTTGAGGTGATGTATTACTTATATTTCTTCTTATTTTACTGATTTAGAAATAAAACTAATTTTGAATGGATGGATGGATGGATGGATGGATGGATGGATGGATGGATGGATG
>CAIGQZ010032287.1:10257849-10298290 GCA_903798205.1 Danio tinwini
AGATAGATAGATAGATAGATAGATAGATAGATAGATAGATAGATAGACAGACTTAAAAAATGTCAATGAAACTACAGCAGCAGTATTCATTATTAGTAGGGCCAGACAGAATCTGCGCGCACAGATTATTAAAAGCGCGCAAATATATTAAAAACATACAAAAAAATTCAGAAAATATACATCAATTGAAAGATTTTATTTTATCAAAGACAGTGATATAACATTTGCCTAAAAAAATGTGTTTGTGGATGAAAAAACTGGATTCTCAGATAAACAGGACCATTAAAAGTAGCTAAATAAATTTGTCTTTTTATAAAAACGCTAATAAGAAATGCATCTACAAGATTTCTGAAGGATCGTGTGATGCTAAAGACTAGAGTTATAATGCAAAAATAAAGTGAAAAAATATCTAATACTAACTAACAAACTATAATAGTATATCAGTGATGCCAAAAACATATCTGCGGATGTACTGCATGTGTTTCATTTAGCATGTAACAATTGAACTTTTCCATCACATTTATTACGCTAAAATATTAATAAAATGTTAATTTCATGTTACAAACTAAATAAAAAATCCTTAATCAAGAAGAAGTTTAGCAAAAATGTAACAAGATAACAGACATTAAAAATATAATCCCCGCTCTCTCTTGATTTCCGCTCGTTATTTTTTGTGGTGATGTTGTTACTTGATGTTGTTGATGAAAGCAAGTAATTGCTGCTGATGTCTCTTATATGGCGTTTTGTGAGATGCCAATGTAAAGTTGTACATTCTATACCGGAGAAACCTGTTTTTTTGTCTTTCTGTCTGGCTTGGAGCATGGTAGGGAGGTTTGGAGCCTTCTATTTATTATTTTTGTTTTCTCCTGTGTTGTTTGTAGGGAGGTAGGTTTTCTGTATTTTTTTTTTCTTATTTATTTTTCAGAGAAGTTTGCTCTAATTTAGTTAGTTTGGTTTACTCATCTTGTTAAATTTTGGTTAAACTTCTTTTTGATTAAGGTTTTTTTATTTAATTCGTAACAACTATTTTACGGATCAAATAAAAAGCCTCAGTCTCTTCCTTGATAAACATTCAATTGTTCGTCAAGCAACTAAAAGACAAACAAGAAAGACAGAAAATACAGCAAAATAAAGACAAAAAATGGCCGAAACTCCATTTGGAGCAGAGTAAACAACATTGTTCATTTTCTTCATTTTCTCAACTTTCCTTTCTGATATAAACGTCTCCTGCATGCATTCAAGACTGTTAGCAGAGTGTAATGTTGTGGAACAAACCTCCATGCAGACTCTGATGTTTGGTCTGCTGGACGACAGATGGATTGATGGTCTGAACTGAACTGGGCATCAGCTGGCAAACACTGGGAGCGTTAAATCATCTCCATGCCCTCTGTCAGATCTCAGGCCTCACGTCTGAAGCCCAAAACCAGTCATGAAGATCCTCATCGCTGACATCTGGACACTAAATCAGAAAACTACAGTTAAGAAAAGAAATGAAAAGGCACTGGAACATTCATTAGATTGATTATCCAACTAAAAGCAGTGAATTTCTTTTTTAGGAGCCAGTACAATTATGGTAAAGTGCTAACTTGCTAATTTAATAAAACAGCAACAGTCCTCCTGAATTATTAGCCCCTGTATATATTTTTCCCATCTTCTAACAAAAAAAAAAAATCTAAACATTTCTAAGCATAATGGTTTTAATTAACTAATTTCCAATAACCAATTACTTTTCTCTTTACCATGATGATAGTACATAATATTTGACTAGATATTCTTCAAGATACTTGTCTTCAGCTTAAAGTGACATTTAAAGACTTAACTAGGTTAATTGGGCAAGTTTGGGTAATTAGGCAAACCATTGTATAATGGTGGTGCTTTATAATACTACAATTCTGAATGAAAACTGTATTATATTTAGATATGGCTATACTTGCATCCTGGCATAGAAAACAAGGAGTTTTGCTGCTGTACCATGGCTGCAGCAAGCACAATTGTATTACACAGCACCTGAAAATAGTCCTCCAGCATAAATCCCTAAAATATAATACATTAATATTTAAACTAATCAACACAGGCTCATTGTAAATACATCTGTGTATACATTCCTGGAGAGTGCGAATTATGTAGCCAGACATGGGGGGATTGGTTGGTTGGTCGATTGGTTGATCAGTCAGTCAGTCAGTCAGTCGACAGCGGCCTCTAGTGGATTTACATGAGAACAGCAGGGGCGAATGGCACTCACGAAAGAAATTTCAGATCTCAAAAAGTATACACAGCAGCCTCTGGTGGATTCTTGAAAACAAAATCAGAAAAAAATGTAACTCCACAGACCAGGGGGGCCAAGTCGGAGCACTCACTCTGGTACCCCGGGCTCTGCACTGGTTGGGAAAAAAGTACCTCCTGGGATGTATGTCTCTCCAGAAATGTGTCACGGTTGTGGATCTTTCTGTTTTTCTTGCGTGTGTGTGTGTGTGTGTGTGTGTGTGTGTGTGTGTGTGTGTATGTGTGCGCGTGTGTGTGTGTGTGTGTGTGTGTGTGGAAAGTGGGTGTGTTTTGTTTGGGTTCTTCACTGCGTGGTGTGTGTGTGTATGTGTGTTTACATTCATCAGCTGGGTGGTCACATGTTTTGTTACTACTCACAACACACAGGTGTTTGCTATCAGTCACAGCTGTTGTGCGTTCAGCGCACTATATATGTTCAGTGTTTTGAAGATATCGTTATCAATCCGTTGTTTGTTCACTCCTGTGTCTGCTCTCTGTTAGACTCTCGCTCGTTTTGGTGGAGTGTCTCTGACATAAGCCTGTTTCATTTGGACCTTATGCACGTCTTCGTTTCATTGATGTTGTTACTGCCTGGTCTGAAGACAACATTATCTGTGAGAGACCTCACCCTAAATCCGCTCCTCTAATGAACTTTACCGTGGGTAAACTTGAGGATTTCCTAGAGAGCTGCTCCATAGCGCTACCTTTCCCTTCCCTCGATATCTGGTGAGATATCCATGAGAGACTGCTATACGACGTTGGTTCACGGATGAACCTTTATCGCTGTTTGGCGTGTCATATTCTGGTGTGAGTTTCCTTGCCCTACACTATATCTGGTGAGATCTATACCAGTTGTGACTCTTTAAATAAATCATCTTGTTTTCACTTGCATGTGGGTCTCCTGTGTATATATCATTGTGACAGAAATGTGTATATAGCAGTGTGTTTTCAGAATGAGCCTTGGTTGAAATAAAATGCAATAAAAATGTGACTGGAGCCATGCATGATACAGCAGCAAAATTCCTTAATTATTTATCAATTTTTATCCCAAGACCTTTGCAACAACTCTAATCAAAGTTACCTTGACATGTAGTGTAAAAGTAAACATGCACAATTTAGCATATCAATTATAGCAGATTTTACTTTCAGTCTAAATTATCACATGAAAGCAAAAGGAAAGAGCATTGCATTCTGGTATATAAACAATCCAATGATTTTTGCTGCTTGTTCAAACTACTGATTTAAAAGGAGTTGAAACAACACAATTCTTGAGATTTTTTTTAGCACAACTTAATTATTTTCAGTTTAATGCAATAACGTCTGTTATGTGAACTTAATCGATTTGTGTTGGGACATCGTGTAGAACCATGCATTATTTACAGTGCATGCAGTTTCTTGCAAAAGTAGTTTAATGCATGCAAACCTTTCATACATATTGCACGTTGCAAAAATAGCAATGCTAGCATGTCATTTGGGATTGCAGGGAGATGTGTGCTGTAGTATTTTGAGGGTAGTGCGTTGTGCATGATAGTAATGTACAGTGTGTAAAGCTGGTATTTAGTGGGATAGTACGGTGTGTGGAGTGCAGATGGCTGCATTACAGGAGGTTTAAAGGTTCTGGCGAAAGTGCGAGGAGTTCAAGCTTTACTGTGCCTCATATAAAGTAGTACAGTATCTTATAAACTCCATTCTTTTTCCTGTGAGATTTATAGATGGGGTTTTTATACTTGTCCAGATGTGCGCAGTTGTTTTAGAAGCGAGTGGAGATGAGAGTACAGATGAAAGCCAAACGATGAGCTCACAGACGGACAGATCTGGATGTTAAAGAGGGAGGCAGGGTTGAGTTTGGCCTGGTTTGGTGCCGTAGGGAGAGAAGGAGAGACGGAGAGCTGGATCTCTAACAGGTGGCTGATTTTCAAGTGTGCTTCGAGAGAGTAAAAAAGGTTTCTCCAAGAGTTCACCCAGGACAACTCCAACTGTATAACACAAACATTATACCCATTAGTCAATTAGTTTATAAAGAAAAACAAGTTCAGATTTCGGGTGGCATGGTGGCTCAGTGGTTAGCACTGTCACCTCACAGCAAAAAGGTCCCAGCCAGACCAGTTAGAATTTCTGTGTTAAGTTCTCCCCATGTTAGTGTTGGTTTCCACCAGGTGCTTCGGTTTCCCCCACAGTCTAAAGACATGCGTAAAGGTGAATTGAATTAACTAAATTGGCCATAGTGTATGTGTGTGAATGAGTGTGTTTGGATGTTTTCCAAGGTTGCTGCGTAAAATATATGCTAGATAAGTTGGCAGTTCATTCTGCTGTGGCGACCACTGATAAATAAAGGACTAAGCCGATAGAAAATGAACAACAAAGGCTCATTCTGAAAACGTAGCCATATATACATTTCTGGAGATGGCGAATTATGTAGACAGAAGTACATATGGCTGCATTTCGTGTTTAAAAGGAACGCTACGGGGTGGTATGACGCTGTTCCTTTTTACGCTTACCAGTTGACAGTTTATCTCCGTATGGACGGCTTTCCCACTTTTTTTCAGTTTGTAGAGTTAGCTCGCCATGTATGACTTGAGACACAGAGAAGAGTTGACCATGATGACGGGGTTCGAGTCCTGTGAAGAACAGTTCCAGAAAGTGGGTAAGACTAAAATAAACATGTAAATAACAGGGTGAAAATGTGGTAAAATCAGACGAGAGCTTTTCTTTTCCTGGATTGCTTTTGAAAACACTGTCAGTTGGGTTTAGGTAAGTGGGTGGGCGCTAGTCAATTTGTGCTTTTGAAAACACTATTGGTTGGGTTTAGGGAAAGGAGGAGGGTAGGTCAGTCAGTCAGTCAGTCAGTCAGTCGACAGCAGCCTCTGGTGGATTTACACAAGAAGAGCAGGCGTTAATGGCACTTGCAAAAGAAATTAGAGAGCTGAAAAAGCATACAAAGCGGCCTCTGGTGGATTCACGAAAACAAAAACTGCAAAAAAAAATTTAGTTCCTGGGATGTAAATGTAATTGGGGCACTCTCTGGAAATGTATGTAGGGGTACATTTTCAGAATGAGCCTGGGTTGAAAATTAATGAATGAAGTTCAGATTTTGCAATGACATTCGTGGCTGCTGTCATCTTATGATAATTGAGGTTCTATGAGGGAAAATGAAAAAAAAAATTCATTACAGCTTTAGATTTCATGCTGCTGAGATGAGCTGAGATGTTTCTACAGGTGGTTTGTCAAACCCACTCACCTGTGTGAGGCACACTTCATAAATGCACAACGTTTTTTTAGAGAGTTTTTTGGAGTAATTGTAAGAAAGTGTGCAAATGAGCAAAACTGGTGCAAGTGTCGGTTAAAGTGTCACAGAGATTAAAAGAGTGTGTTTTCTACAGGTGGTTTGTCAAGCCCACTCACCTTTGTGAGGCACATTCAGAATTGCATAATGTTTTGAGGTTGTCATGTGGTGTGGTGGGGAAGAGAAGAGGCATTCAGGTGATCATAGAAGAGACAGGTTTTAAGTTTTTGTATAAATGATAACTGTCCATGTAGGAATGGTAAGATCCCTTCCCCAGTGAGGAACACTGAATAAAAAACATTGAATGAAAAGGTTTTGGAGAGTGACTTATAGCTTCTCTGTGCTGTTACCACAAGGGCTCACACCAGAAATACAACACCTCATAATTTGCTGTGTAATTCTACCCAATACCTAAACCCAACTACCACCTTACTAACGAATAATAAGCAGCAAATTACTAGTTTGTTGAGTAAAAAGTCTTAGTTTATGGTTTATTAACAGCAAGTTCTCCAAGGACTATACCTTAAAATAAAGAATCACTAAATATATTTAAAAAGTAACCAATTATGTTACACTGTAAAAACCGTTTTACAATATTGCTATTTTACAGCAATTTGATCAAATAAATGCAGGAATAAAGAATTTTTTAAGTCTTTAACAACCGTCTATAAACCATGATGTCTGAGGCTTAATGAGTTGAGATGTAGAAGTTAAAACATGAACAGCGTAAGTTTATTAAAGATAAACTACACTTAATTGGCTGCTAGCCTCCAGCCGACCACAGAAAGTATCCAAAATGCTTCAAGGTTTCATCTCTATGGTTGCTCTATGTCTCTCTCTTTTTCTCTCTCTCTCTCAGGCAAACACAAACAAATATAACGTACTGTATGTTTGCAATACAAAGCAATTTGTCCTTGGTTTCCATAAGGAGAGCAGATTCTGCATCTTGTGAATGACTTCATGCAATGGCAGAATTAGGTCACAATTATTAGCACATGCTTTGGACTGACTGAGAGCTTGAATCTGGCCTGGGACTTTATCAAAATCTTCAGCACAGCATCCTCTAAGGCAATTATCAATAAATACTGCACAGAACGCCATTCTAGATAACATTTTTGAAGGTCTAGTAAGTAAGAGCATAGAAAAAGAAAAAAAATATCCTAGAAAGAGGTTGCTGATTCAAAGGATTGGTCCTCCAGATAAATGATAGATCTACATCACTGAGTGGGCAAATGGCATCTTTTAACATTGACAGCCATTTAAAATATGTTTAACAACTAAAATGTGCATATTTTATTGCAGTAAAGCCATGCAATCAAAAAGAGATGTTTTCACTGGCAATTAGCATATAGAAAATTAACATTTTAGAAATCTTGTGTAACAAAAGTATGAAATTATAAATGCAATAAAACTGTGAGTAAATTAATGCAGAATTTCGTTTTGGGTGAACTACCCCTTGATCTACTGAAAAAGTCTTAATAATTTTGGTCCATTTATAAACTTTGCTGTGTGAAAGCAATCTGCACCATGAAAAAGGACAAAAGGACAAAAAGCAGTGTTGTAACAGTTTTGATTCTAATTATTTAAAACTATCGATCTACAGGTGTGAAATCACACTTCGATGGTCTGAGAAATCACAGCATTTTTTTTAAATGTGTTGTATTTTTATAACAGCAAAATAACAACAGCAGGGACAAAAGTGCAGCAATTATTGAGTATTTATTTTTTTCGGACAGCTACAACTGTTTTACGTTCAATCCACTTAAATTTATTAAGTTTGGTTCTGTTACACTGTAAAAAATGTCAGGTTCCACACAATCCCTTCGTGTCATCTTAATGCAAATCAAATATGTTAACAACTAATTCGTCTTCCCAAAAAACCTCAAGTATTGTGTTGTTTCAGCTCATTTTAATCAAGTACACTGTAAAAAAATCCGTAATTTTACAGTTTATTTCCAGCAGCTGGGGTGCAGGAAAAAAAAGCTTAAAATAACAGCTGTTAGATTACAGAAATTTACCATAAAATAAGGGACATTAAATTACAGAAATTTCCTTACTTTTAAATTTCTGTAATTCAACCTCTGTTATTTTACAGTAAATTTCTGTAATTTAACGGCCGTTATTTTACAGTTTTTTTCGGCACCCCAGCTGCCAGAAAAAAAACGTAAAGTTACAGATTTTTTTAAAGTGTAGTTTTAACAATCTGCAAAAATATTTTTTGAGGAAACATGAATAATGTTTTACAGTGTAGCAGAACCAAAATGAATAAGAGGCTAAACTGGTTTACAGCAGTGGTCCCTAACTTTTTTAGCACCGCTTATCGGTCAACGCTTGACAATTTTACTGCGGAACGAGGGAGAGGGAGTGGAGGGTGTGTCTGAATGGCGTCAGTGTGTTATGCCGCTTGCGCACAACCTTCATAGAAAATAACAAACTTGCGTGAACTTTAGAAAAGACGAGATATGCGAACAGCCCCTGAAAGGCCACTGTCATTTGCGATCTTACAAATGGGTTGCAAATCTATTCCTTGGCAGTTTGCAGGTCGTTCAACTGGGTCTTTTCCCCTTAGCAAAGAAACTTTCCAAAGATGTCTGTTTTTTACTCATTTTGTTGCTTGTGGGTTAAATTCAAGTGATCGAGATGTAACTGAGAATATGGTCATTTTTCAAATTAAAAGATTTTTCTAAATAAAAAGATCATTCAGACTCCAATTTTAAATAAAACTAATGATTTCTTGTGCGGCCCGGTACCAATTGATCCAGAGACCAGTACAGGTCTGCGGTCCGGTGATTGAGGACCACTGGTTTACAGCAACCTTTTTCTCTTTTTTAATAAATTTTTTATTAAGTTTTATACATCCAAACAAAGTGTCTCCAAAATACAGCAACAACACACTTTACCGAAGCCTCTTTTTCTTTGTGCATGGCCTTGGCCAGCATTGCTGTATACTAATATTTCAAAACACAATCCAGATTTTTTCCAAATTACTATTTGAACTTATATCCATGCATTTTAGGCAGGTCTGTTCAGTTCTAGACAGAATAAATATTCTTAGTTGGAGCTCTAAAAGTACAGATCTACATGCAAAACCACACACTAAAAGAACACAGAAACACCACAAAGCATCGTAACCATGCAGGAGTGAAAACCCAATACCAGAAACATTCTCTGTGGTAATGCATGAAAAAAAGACTCTAAAAAGAGGGAAGGGTGTGCTCCTCTGCTTTCAATCTGGTTCATGGAAAACAATCCTTTATCACACCACCCCTCCTGCCTGCAACACCTGCGATGGTGGATTCTCCATGTCTCCAATAATCATACCAGCCCTCCTGAAGCTGGCCAGTGTCCAGACTCGCAACAGTGGCTAAGAGTAGATGCGCGCAAATGGAAGATTTCTGGCAACCAGTGGAGAGACGCACCTGGTGCCCATTGAGCCTCGTCGCCGTTGCCATAAATCGCCATAAATCCACTATTTCGATCATCCTCTGTGTTGTGAGTGCATGCATGAGCTGTGCTTCAGCTTTCAGAGCAGATGATTGTGATTATTATGTTACACTTTATGCTGAGGGGAAATTTGGAACAACAACTAATACTGTTATTGCCGTATGTGTACACGATACACATTTCTAGAATATAAAGTTTTGCATTTGTAGTAAACTGAAGCTACAACCCAATTCAGAGACTGCATGCTTCAAAGAAATCCTTGTGTTTTCACTGAAGAAGCAACAAATCTTGAGATAGTCCATGGTTCATTGGTTGTAATGCATTTCAAAAAGGCTTCGTTTTGTTGCTGTGATGCAACCGGCTCTTAAAGGATAAAGCTTCTGAATTGGGATGCAGAATGTACTGAGAAAGTGCTTCGTACAAAATTAAAAAATCTAATACAATTCAATTAAATAACCTTCGAACTTGCCTCACATCAAGAAGGTCACTGGTTCGAGACTCGGTTGGGTCAGTTGGTATTTCTGTGTGGAGTTTGCATGTTCTCTCCATGTTCACGTGGGTCTCCTCCGGGTGCTCTGGTTTTCTCCACAAGTCCAAAGACATGCACTATAATTGAATGGGTAAGCTAAATTGTCCGTAGTGTATGAAGGAGTGTGGCTTAGTCCCTTTATTAATCCGGGGTCGCCACAGTGGAATGAACCCCCAACTTATCTAGCATATGTTTTACGCAGCGGATGCCCTTCCAGCTGCAACCCATCTCTGGGAAACATCCATACACACTAATTCACACACATACACTACGGACAATCTAGCCTACCCAATTTACCTGTACCGCATGTCTTTGGACTGTGGGGGAAACCGGAGCACCCGGAGGAAACCCATCTGAACGCAGGGAGAACATGCAAACTCCACACAGAAACGCCAACTGACCCAGCCGAGGCTCGAAATTGCGACCTTCTTGCTGTTAGACGACAGCAATACCTACTGCGCCACTGCTTCGCATTATATATATATTTTTTATTTTATATATGCCTTATTTTTCAAGCCACTTCTATACATCTTAAAGTGACATTTAAAGGCTTAACTAGGTTAATTAGGTTAACTAGGCAGGTTAGGGTAATTAGGCAAGTTATTGTATAACGATGGTTTGTTCTGTAGACTATCGAAAAAAAATTTGCTTAAAGGAGCTAATAATTTTGACCTTAAAATGTTTTTTTAAAAATTAAAAACTGCTTTTATTCTTGCCGAAATAAAACAAATTAGACTTTCTCCAGAAGACAAAATATTATCAGACATACTGTGAAAATTTGCTTGCTCTGTTAAACATAATTTAGGAAATATTTAAAAAAAGGAAAAAAAATTAAAAGGCGGGCTAATAATTATACACTATATTATAATACATAGACTAGAGTTGCACGATACTGGAGAAGTCTGACATTGCAATTATATATATATATATATATATATATAATAGCTATTTTTGGAATTAAATCATTCACTTTGATTGGAAAAATGGTGTAGAGGAGTGAATCAAAGAAACTGCAAGTGTATTCAGGTACAGTATTAAGATAAGATACAATATTATCATGATATTTTGCCCCTGATTATAAAAGATCACAACATCAGCGATAAATCACAAGAAAACCATCCACAATTTGTCATGATATTTGTAAATGAAAGGGAAAAAAGCATAAAAAAATAAATAAGATGTATTTTATTAACAGCACTTATATTTTGTAGAATTGCAACATTTACATGTGACATTATGAGAAGCGCCACCTCATGTACTGTCACCTAAGCGGTAAATAGCAGTGCAAGGCTGATGAATTAGTTCAAATCTTTTGTAGCTTTAAATAAACAGATACTTGGCTATATCAATAATGTATCGCAAGTGGAATTATCACAATAAACCAGCATCAATATTCAATATTTTGTCCTGGCCTTATTATTTGAATAAACAAATGTAACGTGAAATAACACTGTGCATTCTTCATTGCTGATCAACTATAATAATCCCAACTCCACATTGCAGATGCTGCGATGTGACTATTGTGAATGCACACATTGTGATATATCAATGCTAAAACAATATAATGGGCAAAAAAAAGCACAAAAAATAAATCTGAAAATCTGAAAATAATAAAACATTCAAAGTTCAAGTACTAAAATTCATCCAAACCTAATGCAAACAATAAAATAAAAACCATTAATAACAAAACCAAAAGCATGTAAAAAATTACAAAAAGCAGATAAAATGACCAAAATAATACAAATAAAATGTAAACTGAATTATTTATAGCTATTCTACACAGCAAACAGAAATGTTTTTTTACTTTTTTATCTTGTTTCTAGCCTAAATATTTAAACCTAAATCGAGAACTTTTCTAGACAAGAAAAAAAGCTTTTTTAAGTTAAATTTAAGTGAGTTTCTCCTAAAAAAATTGTAAAATAATCTGTCAGTGGGGTAAACAAAATAATGATTTTTTTTAAACTTGTTTTTTTTTCTGGAAAAAAAATGCTTCTAAATGAAATAATTTTTAGATTTTGCACTAGAAACAAGACAAAAACTCAAAGTAAGAAAAAAAATGGCACCGTAAAACATAAAAGCTTAACACAGTTTTGTAATATAATAGCCGCCATTTTTTATATCCATTTTCCCACTTCTATTTTCAACAACCATTATTCAGTATACAGTAAGGCTAAAAAAATCCAAATGCAAATGAACATGGAATATAAGCAATCCCATTTCTTGCCAGCATCTACTTGTGCTCAAATTACCCCAAAACCTGGATATTTTATACCCACATCCTTCATTTCCTCATTCAATATTTACAGCAGCAATCATTTCTTTCATACCATGTACTTGTAAAGTCTCAAGCAGCTTGTTCTTTTCAAATGACCACTGAAAAAGGATCTGCAATGTTCATCATGAAGGCCTTCAAGGCTTTATTGGCACTCTTACCTGAATCTGTTGAATACGGGCCTGTAATGGAAGCCACAGTAAGGTTTTAATGAGGACCAGACATCAGGAAAAGCACCTGATCCATGAAGAAACCATTCTGCTGAAAACATGCTCTCCAGAGAGTCAGGATCTGCTTCCCTGCATCTGTCAGACACAAGAGAAATCCTGTTATAGACACTAAACTAAACACATCTATATCTGAACACACATGAAATAAGCATTCTGAAATCTTTCTGAAAAAGTAGTCCTATATACATTTCTGGAAATTGCGAATTTCGTAGCCAGAGGAATGTATGGCTGAATTTCATCTTTAAAATGAACGCTACGGTGTGGTATGATGCCAATCCTTTTTGCACTTACCAGCTGACCGCTTATCCACGTACGAACGGCTTTCCCACTATTACCAGTTTGTTCAGTGGCTCGCCGCATACGGCTGACTTGAGATGTAGAGTGAAGTTGACCACGTTGATGGAGTTCGAGTCTGGCGAAGAACGGTTCTAGAAAGCAGGTAAGACAAAAACAGAAGCCAAAGAATGAAATAAACAAGTAACAACAGGATGAGAATGTAGTAATATCAGAATGTATGAGAATGAGAATGTAGCTAAAAATCAGGCGAGGGCTTATTTTTTTTCTGGCTTATTTTTTTTCTGGATTGCTTTTTAAAACTGTCTGTTGGGTTTGGTGAAGTGGGTGGGCGCTGATCAATCGGTGCTTTTGATTCAGGGTAGGAGGAGGGTGGGTCAGTGAGACAGTCGACAGCGGCCTCTGTTGGATTTACGTGAGAAGAGCAGGCATGAATGGCACTCGTGAGAGAAATTTGAGATCTCAAAAAGCATACACAGCGGCTTTAGGTGGATTTGCGAAAACTAAAACTGCAAATAAACGTAGCTCCTGGGACGTATTTGGTGCTCTCCAGAAATGTATATAGGGGTACGTAATCAGAATGAGCCTGGGTTGGTATATTAATATTGTGCTTTATACAATTCATCTTCATAATAATAATCAGGACTGTAATGAAGTTAATGTTGGGAAAATTATACATAAAATGACTTCAATATTAGCTGTAAAAACTACATTCTTCAGTCAAATCCTCAAAAATTTTAGTGAGCTCTCAGGAGAGCAACAAATAAATAAGACAACAATTTTCAAGACAACATTGTTTGTTGAATATTCTTTTGCTTTCAGTGTGCGTCATAATTTTAGTTGACATTTTTGTATCTTTCCTATTATTTTTAATTATTTTTTAATAATTAAGTATTTAGTATTGGAATACTTGATTTAGAAATTAAGTATTTCAATATAAAAACTAATTTCTTTCGGTTTAATGTATTTTTTTTTTACTTTATATATATTAAAAAAAGTTTTAATATTTCAGTATTCAGTAGTCATTTTTATTTTATTTAGTTCTTCATGCAACATTTATAGTTTATTTCAACCTGATTGCAATTACCCAAATATACAGTACAATATACCAGAATTTATACTTATATTTAAATATTAGTTGTAGTCAACTATAACAATGCAGTTAATTCACAAAAATATTTAAGTGGGCCTACCATGCTTAACGTAGGTCTGAAGATATCTAATGTAATATTATATATCAATGGATATTATAGTAAAACTAAAACCAGATTTGTTCCTTGAAAAATTGAAATTCTTGAAACGTTTATTAACGTTTAGAATTGAAATGTTTATTTAAAGCTGTTTAAATGGCAATTAGATAAAAACAATAATATTTTTATATATTACATTATTATATTACATTGTATTTATTTATATGACATTATTATAATATTTATTACATTAATATATATTGCATATTTTAAGCTTTTAATTAATAAAGACTATTGTACTATATTTAAAATTAAAAAAATAATTAATAAAATAAACAACAATTAACAACATTTTTGTTTATTTGTATACAAATTGACTATTATTATTTTCCTATAATTAATAATTATAACAATAATAATAATAATATTGTCGGCGCCAGTGGTGTAGTGGTTAGTGCGTTGAAACATGCACTCCAGTGCTCACGGCAACCTGAGTTTGATTCCCGCCTCGTGTTCCTATGCCGATCCTTCCCCTCTCTCTGCTCCCCATGCTTTCCTGTCAATACTCTCTACTGTCCTATATAATGAAGGTGAAACCCCCCTAAAAAAGAATTATAAAATAATAATATTACCTCTAAATAAATAATAAAATGAATACAATTGAGATATTACTGCTGCCATCAATGAACCATATAATACTGTATGTTGTTTCATTCATGTTAAGTTAGTTAGTTAGTTGACGTTATTAGTACCCGTAGGTAGATTCTTTTTCCAGCAAAGTTTGGCATTTGATACAAACAATTAAATCATACATATACATACCCACATATACACATACAAAGTACCTTATAAAAGATTACAATTTATTCAGAGCGACAATAGATGATGGGACAAAGCTATTCCTGAACCATTTTGTCCTACTAAAAAGCATCTGAAACCTTCGACCCGAAGGGAGCAGGATAAACTCCTCAGACAGAGGATGAGAGCTACAGCTACTAATGTTCTGGGCAATGCGCAAAAGCTGCCAACTATACAGGGATTCAATACTCAGCTGTGATTCACCAATCAACCTGCTAGACCACCTAACAACCTGGCTCAGTCTATTCCTGTTTTTGAGAGACAGACCTCCAAACCATGCCACCAGAGTGAAGGATAGAGCAGACTCAATAAAAGCATGATAAAAAAAAAAAAGAGTAAGCTTATTAGGGCCAATGTGAAAACGTGATAGCTTCCTGAGACAATATAGGCGCTGATGCCCCTTCTTGCACACAGCATCACAGTTTGCCTCAAAGTTTAAAGATTGATCTATAATGGTACCCAAATATTTGTAGTTCTCCACATACTTTTTGACCCCTAGTGTTAGTCACCTCAGCTGCTGTATGATTCCTTCTAAAATCAATAATCATGTCCTTAGTTTTAAGTAATGTGGAAAGAATATGAATATGGGTTTGTTCAAATACCGATCCATATAAATATGTGTTAATTCCCTTAGTGATTACAATAATGAATCTACACAAGAGCAAATAATCAGATATTATTGTTTGCCCTAACTATTCATTTGAATCTGGCAATACATTATGTACAACCTGATGTATATTTCATGTTATTATATTAAAGTATATTTCCAATGCAAAAGTCACCAACCACTAAGTATATAGATGTCAGAAAGAAGCCAAAAAAGAAGAAGTCAAAAGCGAACATGTCTTAATCTTCAGCTAATTCTACATTACTTTCCTTCTCCTCTACTATTTATTGACATGAAGAAACAACAATAAATGTGCACTGGAGAAAATCACCATCAAGGCGGGTTATTAAGATTTGTCTTCCTTTGTTTCTCCAACTTTTTAATTATTTTCGAATCGTTCAGTGGATTTGATCAGTGAGGCCGCTGGTAAATCAATCTCTCTCTCTCTCTCCATTCCTCTTTTCTCATTTGTCGGCCCTGCTGAATTACCCACTGCTCCTAAATGACTGCCTGACTTTGCATTTGCAGACTTCATAAACACAAAAATATTGGATTCTGTCTTTTGTCTGTGACACAATGCCACTTCTCCGCAGACACTGACCTATAACGCTGTCTGTCAGCTCACAAATTGTGCTGTAAAGTTTCTTCAATGTGCAAAAATAGACATTTCGGGTGGATACTGAGATCAGTGGCCACTTTAGAGAAGGCTGCTGTTTTTATATATCAGTGGCAAAATTAATAAATCATGTTAGGGTGTTGTGTTTAACGGATGAACAAAAGAATGTTAACGTTTATGTGCACACCAAAGAAAAATGTGTAATGTCTTTTATGTGTATTTTAATATGTCTATTTAGTGACATATTCACTGTCTATTTTACTATTTACATAAATATCTCTGTTTACTGTTGCCGGAGTTCGATGTGTCACAAGATTTTAGAAAGCTTGTCAGCCAAATTCATCAAAACGGTAAAGCCTAGATAGGATACAGCTGCGGATACACACATAAATATAGCATCATTTTTGTAACACTGTATAATAATAATTTATATTATTTTAGTACAATTTATTGGGTAATTTAATAAATAATATAAATAATACTTTGTACAACTACTGTTAATACATTACTGTGATGGTTGGGTTTAGGGTTGGGGTAGATGTTAATAAAATACAATTTATGGAAAATGTAATAAATAATATAAATAATTATTGTTAATTTCCGGCCACAACCGTATCTGATCTAGCAACAACACATCAAAACAAGCAATGCTTAGACCAGGGGTGCCAAAACCTTTTTGTATGAAGGGCCAAAAACCAAATATCATTAATAGCCATGGGCTGAAGGTAAATATGCCAAACTATTTCACATTAAAGTCGCCATTTATTTCCTAACGTTTCAAAATAAATAGAAAATATAACTTTAAATTACATTATCTAATGCAGTATAACTTTTAAAATGATAACTTATTGCAATAAAAAACCTAAACAATCACATTTATAACCCAGCGGAGTTCAATGAATACACAGGCCAAGCAGAATGTACCTTTGATTTGCTCACCAAAGTCTTTGCATTGTCAGATGACAGTATTTAAACAAAATCTGATTAATTTACACCATTTAAATGAAACTTTTCATTTCAGTTAGCTTTTAACAAAGGGTTACATAAAATTTGAATTTAAAATCTCAAAACCATCCCCATTATTCTCCCTCTCGTCTCAGATGGGATGGGGGATCAAATCAAAGGTTACTGCAGGCCAACTTTGGCGTGTTTAGGACAATAGCATAAACTAAAATACTAACAGTTGGTGCACCTTAAAAATGAAGGTGTTTTATAATAGCCTGTCTTTTTTATTAATTCATAGTTATTTATAACTATAAATCAGCATTTGCCACTTGGTTTGAAGCTAACATGAGGGGGGAGGGGCATTTGCATTCTAGAGAGCACTGGCTGGACAGAATTCTGTCTCGTACAAGATGAAAGTGGAAGTGGAAAGAATATAAATTTGGGTTTGTTCAAATACCGAACCATAAATATATGTTAATTCCCTTAGTGAATTACAATAATGAATCTACACAAGAGCAAATAATCAGAAATTAATAAACTATGTTAATAAAATACAATTAATGGAAAATATAATAAATAATATAAATAATTATTCAACAACACATCAAAACAAGCAATGCTTAGACCAGAGGTGCCGAAACCTTTTTGAATGAAGGGCCAAAAACCAAATGTCATTGAGAGCCGTGGGCTGAAGGTAAATATGCTAAACTGTGTTATAATAGCCTGTATTTGTTTATTAATTCATAGTTATTTATAACTATAAATCAGCATTTGCCACTTGGTTTGAAGTTAAAATGAGGGGGAGGGGCATTTGCATTCTAGAGAGCACTGATTGGACAGAATTCTGTCTCGAACAAGATAAGTCATCTGTATTTCCATGGAAGTGAAAAGTGAAAACTGACATTTTAAATGTATACATTTGCAAAAACAAATAAAACAATACTGTAGTTGATTTATAAACTGTCATTTCCGTTATTTCTAATAAAGTAATAAGTATAGAACTGTGTCAACATTTAGGAGCACATTAACAAATCTCAAAGCTAATGGACCATAGACACTCAAGAATATGTTTGCTGCTTGTTTAAATGTAAAATGAGCTGCAACAACACTATTACTGAGGGGGGCAGTTTTATTGTTTTATGTTCAATGCACTTAAATTTGTAAAAACAATTAAGTAATTGATTTGTGTTGGGACAACAAAAAAAAATTGTGTAGAACCCAGCACTTTTTCACAATGAAGCATATAATAAAAAAAATAAAGAAATAAAAGCAAGACTACAAATATTTCATACACATGCTCATATTGAAAAAAATACATGCCTAAATCTACATTTTATGAGAAAAGTAAAATAAGTTGATCTAGGTGTGTTTTGGTAGACATTTCAATTGATAAATCTACTAGAGGGCACTGTCTACATTTTTTGTGAATCTTAAATTTGTCATGGATGCACATTTTCATGTACACAAGCTGGACTTGAGAAATGCATTCAATTACAAATCATAAACACTATTAAATTGTTTTGTGGTTTTTATTTGCAGTTTCTCATGTAAAAAAAATGCATGCCTGGACCTATATTTTTGTGAAAAGTAAAATAAGTTGCTCTGGGTGTGTTTTGGTAGACGTTTCAAATGATAAATCCACTAGAGCGAACTGTCTACATCTTAAATGTGTTTCAGATGCATGTTTACTTGTACACAAATTTGTACTTGTTTATTTACAGTTGTGCAAAGAACTACATGTAAATAATTCTTTATTCATCAATAATGTCTCTGCAATTATCATTAGTGTGAAAAGAAACAAAACGTTTTGAGCCATACTGCCCCACAGCGTTTATTTTACCTAGAAACTGCAGTCAAATGCATGTTAAATAAATGTTTGCAGATTCACAAAAATGTAGGCGCTTGTACATTTCCATAGGGAAAAAAAAACATATTAAAAATGTCCTAACAAATATTATGTTCAATCATTTTTCTCCCAAAACATGACATTATCTTTCAAAAGTTTCCCACAATGCCATCGTCTCCTGCTATTCATTTAAATGCACTGATCTACAGTGCTACAAAGTAAAAGCAATGTGAACAAGACTTACTATTCTTTAAGACGCATTCTTATAGCAAGTCTACTGACGAACACTACCAGATGTACAGGGTAGAAACTAATGACACCACATCGGGGGGAAACACAAACTGTGACAGAATCTAAAATTACAGGAAGCCTCAATCTTCTCTAGCATGACGCGCATCAGAACCTGATATGACCAGAACAGATGGGAAACATGAGTCATATGAAAAACACTAATCTAGAAAAGTCAAATCAGCATCATAAAAAAAGTGTGTGGAATTATTCATTCACGTTCATTCATCATCTTTACAAAGGCAAACAGAAGATTGTCTTAAATCTTGGGGTCTCATTTATAAATGTGGCGTACACACAAAACAGGCACGGAAATGTGCATATACACCACTTCCCACGCAAAAGTTGTGATGTATACATATATAAAACTTGATGGTAGATTGTGTGCATCTGTAAGTAAGCTTTAAGTAAACATACTTAACATATATAACTTAGCCCTTCCCCTTACCCCTACCCCTCGATTTGCATGTTCAAGTAAAGGGGTAGGGGTGTCCCGATTCACTTTAGCTTGAAGGTGTAGGGCTAAGGAGAAGGGCTAGATAGCACTT
The DNA here is from genome assembly GCA_903798205.1 of Danio tinwini. Classification (NCBI taxonomy): domain Eukaryota; kingdom Metazoa; phylum Chordata; class Actinopteri; order Cypriniformes; family Danionidae; genus Danio; species Danio tinwini. The sequence continues at coordinate 10,277,062 of CAIGQZ010032287.1, forward strand.
GAAACTGAGATTTTTTAGGACTACACTCGAAACCAAGGAGTACGAAAATTTCCCAGAATATACCAGCTACAACGGCAGCATGGCTGCACACAGAAGTCAGGAGATGCACAGATTAGTATTTGTTGTCATTATTACGAAGCATATGAGTAAATATATTCATAGCGACGTTCATGTTTTACCATCATGCTTTAAAAAAAAAACTATAAAAAAGGCTACAATTTTCTATCTATAATTCATAATAATATTTACACCTGTTTAGTCATCCTACAACATACTTTCACATCTGTCACTCGATGACACTCTAACACCCAGTTAAAAAAGTCTAGTGGCTGGAAATTCGCCTTTTACAGTGTCTGCTATAATGTTAATGTTGTTTTTTGTGTGTTAACATAGATGAATATGGCCACTGTGTAAATGCACAGTACAGTTAGAAGCTTATTGCCACATTACATTGTTATGATAACATGATATCATTGCCTTCAGTGATTTCCCGGAGATCAATACCAAAAAATAACTACAATAACTACAGCAGTCACGATTGTCGATTTCATAGGAGTTAAGAGATTGCGATGACGTATGATGACATGTGCAGGTGTTGTAATGTTGTCCCAATTCTTAGGGGTAAATTTTGGGGATGGGGGAGGGGTTAAAAAATAGAAATGGGATTGGGCCCAAAGGTCTTTAACTACTAGAATTACCATACCTGTCATTCTGACATATAAGACGTCATGTTACATCGTATTTACATTCAAAGCTTCCATTGAGATTTTAAAAATAAGCTTTGAATTTCTGTCATCATAATTAATTAAGTCATCAACAAATACGCTGTTTTGAAAGACATATCTGTAGTAAAGTTATGTTTTTGCCAACAAAAAGTTGTTTTTGATAGCAGGAAGTTGCTAGGCAACAGAGGCACACATATTTAAAAATCCCGTGAAGGGCTTTGGAATGTGTATTTTTATTTGATGTTTGACGTAATCCCAATCAAAACACGATGAAAGGGTTGGACATAGAGTAGCTCCTCCCCTTAAAAAAACAACCAATACGCTTATTTCACACGGCTGCCATTTTAAAACATGAAAGCGAGGCTGCGGTGGGAAGAAACCCGGAAGTATAGGATCAGCACTGTAAACATTGCAACAACATACTGTGGACTACAAACCTCCAGCTGTTGCCGCGATTTCAAAATGCAGAAAGGGTGTAAAAATTACTTGGATATTATTCAGTTCAGTTTAATTTTAACAATTAAAAGCAAATTAGGCACCAAACAACGTCACAATCTCTTTAAGAGTAATACGCTTAAATGTCCTCCTAGACTTTATTTCATGGCAGCAGGTAAACACCGTGGCGGCTTCCCTGCTTCAGCCTATGTAACCCGGTGAGCGATAAAACAATGCAGTCCTCTGTAGCACACCCTCGTGTTGTCTGTAAAACTGTTGTCCCTGTACTGAAGTTTTATAAATGTCCATTTCCTGCTAACATTTAAGCGCAGCTGAGCGCATTCTTAAACAGTTGATTTGCCGTAGTATTCACCAGTGCTCAACAGAAATTACTGTGATTGGCGTGAAGGTCATCAGTTCACCGCTCTTTACAGATTGCAAACACAGATACACGAACACTGGAGTGTTTTAAAGCCGTGAAGATCAGTCGATTCGCCAAGCGGATCACTCGTCTGCGTTTGCACTCGGTAAACATCAGTGGAGTGCGGTGAACTGATGACCTTCACTGCCAATCACAGTCATTTCTGTTGAACACGTGAACACAATGGCAAATCAGCTCTGTCTACGAACGCCATCAACAGTGCCTTAAATGTTAACGGGAAATATATATATTTTTTAAATTTCAGTATCGAAATTTTGCATCGTGACAAGTCTTATAGTGAAAGAATCAAATCATTAACTGGAGTTTATTAAATGGCATCTAAAATGTTTGTTTGGGAAAGATAACGTTAGCTAACTAGTGCCATTTTCCTTTCCTTTCCAGCCAGGTACACAACATTCCTGTGTGACTTAGGCGATACTTCCGGGTTTCTTCCCACTGCAGCCTGGATTTTGCTGTTTAAAATGGCGTCCACGTTAAAATCAGTCTATAGTGTTTTGTTTTACTCAGCTCTGCCAGTAAGAGTGGTTGAGCTGAAGTGCATCAAATGAAAAGCAAATGAGAAATATCTTAAAGCATCTCAGATACTAAAGAGCATTTGATTAGTTATGATGTGATATGAAATGAGGGGACGTGAATAAAATATTTGGGTGGAAGTGCCAAACTACAAGCTTAACATGTTTATATCAGTTTTATATCTTCTCAATGTGAATTTTGTCCATTTTTTTTGGAGCACAAAAGCTTATAGATATCCTAAAAATGAATAATACTGATACTAACATCTAAAAAAAACCTTTATTTTCATTTCATGAGACCTTTAAAGTCACAGGAAAAGTAGGCAACAGAAATGCATGCTTCATTTTGACCACTATGGTAGTTCTAGGAAGAGATAATTAGAAATCTTTTGGATTTTGTAAATTAAAGTAAAAAAAAAAACACTGTTAGAAGGAAATATACACATATTTAGAAAATGACCGCCTCTGAAGTTCTAGTGTTACTTGAACCACTTTAAATCATCATATGAACCATAATAACTAATAAATAAATTAAAATTTATTCTGGTGTACATTCACTTTTAAGGGTGGCATGATGGCTCAGTGGTTAGCACTGTTGCCTCACAGCAAGAAGGTTGCTGGTTCGAGTCTCGGCTGGGTCAGTTGGCATTTCTATGTGGAGTTTTCTCTGTGTTGGCATGGTTTCCCCCACAGTACAATGACATGCGCTATAGGTAAATTGGGTAAACAAAATTGGCTGTAGTGTTTGAGTGTATGTGAATGAGTGTACACTCTCAGAAATAAAGGTACAGGAGCTGTCACTTGGGCAGTACCTTTTCAAAAGGTAAATATTTGTGCCTGAAAGTTCCATAATGGTACCTCAAAGGTACATTTGGGCACTGATATGCACCTTTGAGGTACCACTAAGGACCCTTTGGGTACAAATATGTATCTTTTGAAAAGGTAGTGCCCCAGTGACAGCTCCTGTACCTTTATTTTTGAGAGTGCATGGCTGTTTCCCGGTACTGGGTTGTGGCTGAAAGGCCATTCACTGCATAAAATATTTGATGGTAGAGTTGGCGATTCATTCCGCTGTGGCGACCCCTCATAAATAAGGGACTAAGCAGAAGAAATGAATGAATGAATGAACATTTACTTTTATGAAGGTTTCTGTGCAAAATTGATAAATCAGACCCCTGCATGGTTATACACGCCAATATATATATATATATATATATATATATATTTTTATAATCATTATTTTTTTTTTTTTTGCTGCCTGTTTAAGTGACTCATTTAAAATGAAACAACACAATTCTTGAGATTTTTTTTGGGCACAACTTAATTGTTTTATGTTCAATCCACTTAACCGTTAATTCATTAATCTTCCTTCTGCTTAGTCCCTTATTTATCAGGGGTCACCACAGCGGAATGAACCACCCGCTTTGATAGTTATCACTCAATTGAATGACTGTTATCAGTGGTTATCAGCTGATAGATATGGGCCAGTAAGGGCCTTCTGCACCTACTAGTAGGCTCAAAAGGCTGTTATCCATCCACATGGTTAATCAACTATACTAATAGAGAAGACTCCAGATCTGTTTTACATTACTGTGAGGGTTAGGTTTAGGTTTGGAGTAGACGGTAATAAAATACAATTAATGGGAAATTTAATAAATAATATAAATAATTCTTGTTGACTTTCAGCCGCAGCCGTATGTGATCTATAGCTGATTAACCATGTGGATGGATGATAACAGCCTTCTGAGGCTACCATTAGACCCATAAGACCCCTACTGGCTCATATCTATGAGCTGATAATCACTGATAATGCCCATTCAATCGAGTGATAACATTCGAATCAGCTGAATGAATCACCAACTATACCAGCATATGTTTTTTACGCAGCAGATTCCCTTCCAACTGCAACCCAGTACTGTTTTAATCATTAACTTAATCGATTTGTGTTGGGACAGCATGAATGAATTTTGTGGAACCCTCAATTTGTCTTACAGTGTAAGGCAAATACCAAGACCAAACAGATGCTAAACAATGGCTGACGACATGCGTTCAGATATAATAAATGACGCGAGGCTTCCAGACGGAGATGATAAGCATCTAATGGTCTGAGGAAGACGAGGCCGTGTTTGCTGTGTTTTGAATGTGAGGTATTTGTGATGATGGTGGAGGCAGCATGATGGATGAACAGCAGGCTACTGAGGTTTTGCTCTGGAGGGAGACGGGCACAGCGCCGGGATAATTGCATTGTTTATCCATTACTATTTCTGTTCATGTCAGGCAGAGGAAAAACAATGGTGGATGTCACCAGGTGCGTTCATGTGTGTTTGTGCGTGCCTGCGAAACATCACCTTCCAGCAAATATTAATTATGAGTTCACGAGAGCTGGTGGTGAAGCCGAATACTGTAAAACATCTACGACACATTTACCAGTTAATGTAGGGAAGATTTAACTCTTTTAATAAAATGTTGTTGAATGTGGGGCGACACGGTGGCTCAGTGGTTAGCACTGTCACCTTACAGCAAGAAGGTTACTGATTTGAGTCCCAGCTAGACCAGTTGGCATTTCTGTGTGGAGTTTGCATGTTCTTCCCATGTTCGCGTGGGTTTCATCCCGGTGCACCAGTTTGCCCCACAGTGCAAAGACATGCAGTATTAGTGTATTGGGTATGGCTGTAGTGTATGAGCGCGTGTGTAAATGCATTCATTTTCCTTCGGCTAGCAGAATGAACCGCCAACTATTCTAGCATATGTTTTATGCAGTGGATGCCCTTCCAGCTGCAACCCATTACTGGGAAACACCCATACACACTCATACATTACGGCCAATTTAGTATTAGAAGAAATGCCAACTGAACCAGCCAGGACTCGAACTAGCAACCTTCTTGCTGTGAGGCGACAGTGCTAACCACTGGGCCACCATGCTGCCCCTTTATGCAATCAGAAAACATAAATATTTTTTCTGAGTCTATAAACACCATTAAATTAATCAAATTTAACCATTTAAAACAGTATATTTTAACGGTCTCTAGTGTGTTTTGGGACATATTCCATTAGGATTTGCTTGTTTTATCAAACCACCAACTGATGGCAAAAATGGTGACCAGTAGAGACCCATATGACCAATACAGTTTCCATTAAACCAATATTATTTCAATTATAACCATTACAAACCCCCTGATTGTGTTTCTGCTGTTGTTGTTTCTCCAGCAGGGATATTATATTTTTATTATCTCTCTAGATGTATTACGGGAATACCATGTTTTTAGATGTATATACAGTGTATTAGTATGCATGCTGGCAATATGGTTCAGTTTTAGTTCAGCCTAATACAATCAAATTTTGAGTTGAAAAAACTTGTTTCTATTAAGTTTAATTAACATTCATCAAAAATATAAAGGAACTAATTATGTTTGAATAATTGCACTCCTCGATTTTACAGTGTATGGTCATCATTATAAGGTATTTAAATGACATTCTGAGGTATGATAATAAAAAACTACTACTGCACACATCAATAAAAACCATATGTATATATTAGTTTTGAACATGGTTGTTACCATGGGATGTGACACTGACAACAGGGGTGCGGATCCACATGCAGGTTTATTAGCAAAGTCAGGCGAGCAGTGGTCAAAACAGGAGCAAACATATGTATGAGGGCAATCCAGAGTCGTAGTCAATAGCAGGCAAACGGTCAAAGGCAGGCAGCAGACAGGTTGAACAGACAGACTTGGCAAAGGTCAAAACCAGGCAAACGAGACAAAGGATAACGCGTTGTGGTGTCACTGTAAACAGATAACAAGACTCAGCACCAACTGAGTGTTTGAGAGGTGTACTTATAGTCCATGTAATCAGTGTCTGAGCAGATACAGCTGTGATCGGTGGAGACTTGAAGCAGGTGAGTGTGTGTGTGTGTGTGACCTGACTGTGTTTTGTAGTCCATTTCTCAGCAGATTTGTAGTTCTATGTGTTTGTGCAAGTTTACCAGCGATCTATGGAGAGAGGATCGCTGGTGATCGTGACAATGGTGCAGTGTTTTTGATGTTCCATCATACAAACTAACACTCAAAAAATGACTTTTGCTGCTTGCGCACACTACTTTTTTAAAATAAGTTGAAACAACACAATTCTTAATGTTTTTGGGACAACTTAATTGTTTTATATTCCACTTAAATTTGTAAAAACGATTAAGTCAGCTTAATGGATTTGAGTTGGGACAACATGTAGGACAACATGTGGAACCCAGCAATTTTTTACAGTGTACACTCAAAACATAAAGTTTCCTGCTTGTTCAAACTACTTATATAAAATGAGCTGAAACAACACAATTCTTAAGTTGTTTTTTTGCGACAACTTAATTGTTTTATGTTCAATCTACTTAAATTTGTAAAAACTAACAAGCTACTGTAACATAATTCCCTTATGTTGTCCCAACACAAATCGACTGTGTGGAATCCAGCATTTTTTACAGTGTGTATGCTTGGTAGTACCTTGCAATGGATTGGCAGCAGGTGCAAGGAGAGGTCAGAGATCATTTGAAGAATTTCCGCAAACATGTCGTCTCCCTTACATCCTCCCTGACATGCATTTTCTGCGATAGTCACGTGACCTATTCAAAACAAATGCACTAAATGGAAAAATATGCACTCTCCACCTGCCAAAACACGGCTGTGAACGCTTACCTGCAAGAGTATTATTACATTAGCAAGAAAAAGAACAAAAAAATAAAACTTAAAACAAAAAACATCTAGCATCCTACTGAGACATTTAATACAAACCTCTTTAATGTTTGTTTTGTCTGGAGGCTAATAATAAAAGCAGACCGTCAAGAAAGTCAAACATGGATGATCAAAAGCAATTAATCAAACACAAACATTAGTTTACATTCAGTCACCAGATCACAGAGGTCAGTCATCTGAGGTCGACGACAATCATCTAAGGACAGACGTAGACTAAATAAATAACTAGTTTAAGGTTATAAAAAGAATTTGGACTGTTTTGCTTCAGGAAACTGAGATTAGCCATACCCAAAGGGGGCAGTTAAAGTTCTCTGAACCTAAACAAACTTAAAGTATTCTAGGTTTTGGAGTTTCCATACAGATTTATTCATTTAAGGCCTGTCAGACATTAGCTGACACAAGGCAGTTGCTACAGTATTCGGCTTAAGAACTAAATCACCAAAGTTTATGGCAAGCATATGAGACGTGGCATGTCTGGCTGATATTACGCAATGACTTAAGAACACTGTGTTACCTTTACTGTATGTGTTGATCCTAAATATACTTTTATCATCATTCTATCATGGCTTTTAGATGTATATGATGGTTATTTAGAAGATTTTATAAAGTTTTTTTATAATTTGGGGGACATAAATACTTTGCTAAAACCTTTTGGTTTTAAAGGCTTTTGACAATATAACATGATGAAAATTTACCATGTTACTATCATGGTTTTTGTATAAACACTATGGAGGTATCATTGGTTTTTAAGGTTAACCATAGTAGTACTAAAATCCTTTGTATTTGTTATGACAATACCTAATTGATATGATATTTACTACTACCGTACCAATGCTTTTTGACATGTATTGTGATAATGACACATTTCATAGATATATAACTGAGGCTACAATTCACACAGGCTCACCAAAATTAGACAATAGAAGATTGGAAAAACTTTGCCTGGTCTGATGAGTCTTGCTTTCTGCTGCGACATTCGGATGATAGGGTCAGAATTTGGCATCAACACCATAAAAGTATGGATCCATCCTGGTGCATACCTGTCAACCCTCCTGTTTTTTCTGGGATTCTCCCGTATTTTACAGATCTATCCCGCTATCATCCTGTAAGGGTATTTTCCAATATTTCTCCCGTATTTTTAGTCTTTCTCTGAAGGGTGGCAAATAAACATTAAAGTACAGAGCCTCTCTATACGCAACCCATACCGCCAAACCACAAGAGGTCGCCCTTTGCTCTTAAATGTGAGTCTGTTCTGTGCTTTCGCTATGTTTAGGCATGAAAACACTTTAAAATAAATATAAAAATGGCGGGATTCCCTTGCCTTTTCAGATGCCGTCTTCCCTTCATATGCAATCCTCAAAACAGTCATATAGCGGTGCATGACTATCAGCTGAATCGCTCCATAGTGATAAATAGAGACTGTTTCCCAAACAGATTCTGTACACGCGATTTGAAGCGGAGGCTGGGTTTTGGGTGCGTGTTAAATAGACATATACACATAATTAATAAAAATAATATGTAAAGATGTCGATCTTGGTGTTTTTTTTTTTTTTTTCAAACACAACTAATTTTGGCCTAAATAAGCATAAAAAAGTTAGGAAATCAATCGAATGCTTTCTTTATAACGTTAGATGGTTGCAGTTTTATAGTGACACCTGTTATTAAATGTAATCAAACGAAAATAAATCTAAATAAATAAGAGATTCATTCGATGCTCTTTAATCAGAATGTGTTAGTTATACAGTAAAGAAATGGCTAATGAGATTTGAAAGCTTGATTTCATTTTATTATAATAGCTATTCATTTTAATAAGCTGAACTGTTTGCTAATTCATTTGCTGCTAACATATACTATTTATTTTTTTTCTTTTGTAAATAATAATAATTATTACTAATATTAATTATTAATTATTAATAATATTACTGGCTATATATCTGTTTATCTACAATGAAACAGCTTCAAATCAACATATTTAGTAATTTGGGGATTTTTTAAGGGGGGTCGGAGTAATCCCTTATTATGGTGTGCATACCCCTTATTTTCACATCCCAATGTTGACAGGTATGTTCTGGTGGTGTAATGGTGTGGGGGATATTTTCTTGGCCCACTTTGGACCCATTAGTACCAATTCAGCATCGTGTCAACAACACAGCCTACCTGAGTATCGTTGCTGACCATGTCCATTCCTTAATGACCACAATGTACACATCTTCTGATGGCTACTTTCAGCAGGATAAAGCACCATGTCATAAAGCGTGAATCATCTCAGACTGCTTTCTTGAACATGAAAATGAGTTTACTGCATTCAAATGGCCTCCACAGTCACCAGAACTCAATCCAATACAGTACCGTTGGGATGTGATGGAATGGGAGATTCGCATCATGGATGTGCAGCCGACAAATCTGCAGCAACTTTGTGATGCTATCATGTCAATATGGACTAAAATCTCTGAGGAATATTTCCAGTATCTTGTTGAATCTACGCCACGAAAGATTAAGGCAGTTCTGAAGGCAAAAGAGGGTCCAACCCAGTACTAGTAAGGTGTACCTAATTAACTGGCCGGTGGTGGTGGTGGTGGTGGTGGTGGGGGGGTAATACTATAATAATGCTATGCTTTATAAAAATGTACTATACTAGTGCCAATATATTTTACATACATTCCATACTAGGACAATAGTGAGATTTAAAATAGTAGCACCATGGCTTTCCGGACATACTGTATATTATGACAAGACCACATTTACCATGTCAAGACTGACCTGACAGCCCAATATGAAATGCTTTCACACACCCTGTTTGTAGACAATAGAAAACTGCCAATGTCTGACTGATAACTGACAGGCCTATTTGCCCTTTTGTCACCCGTCGTGACTCTGACATGAGAAGCCATGACAGAAAGAGCACAAAAGGCTACAGGGATGTCAGCAGAAGTCAGCGATGTGGATGTTTATGGCCACCCACAGGTTTGATTCACCCTTGGCTGGACTAAGCAAACGCACCTGGGGATCATCCTGCTTTTTTCCATCCAAGTGGGTTTAATTGCATCCTTGTGTTTCTGTGTTCGCATTCCCTCTAGGCTGCTGAATGCATTGCAGGAAAAAAAACTGCACATTGTCAAAACCTAAATGCTTCTGGAAAAAAAAAGAGAAGATGAAGGATTGTAATGCTGCAGTGAAAAAAAAAAAAAAACCCTTGAGTTGTGTTTCTCAGTATCTGTCTCTGCAGTGGGATCCAGAACAGCCCTTCCAGCAAAAACACAAGATAACAATTTGGACAGGTCTCCATGCACTCGGATGCTGCGGATTTACAAACCTGGTTTTCTTCATAGAGGCAGCAGATGATTTCTGAGGTACATTATCTGGTGCTTGCATGACTTTGTTAATCAACTAGACATAAAAGATGTACAGGGTGGGCCGTTTATATGGATACGGGAATGAGAATGGTTTGCGTTATTAACGTCCTGTTTGTGGCACATTAGTATATGTGAGGGGGCAAACTTTTCAAGATGGGTGGTGACCATTTGAAGTCGGCCTTCTTGGATCCAACTTTTGTTTTTTCAATAGTAAGAAGGTCATGTGACATCAAACTTATTGGGAATTTCACAAGAAAAACAGTGGAGTTTTTTGAAGTTTCTGACCACTTATAAAATGTGTTCAATGTGCTGCCCATTGTGTTGGATTGTTAAGTTTTTCCAGCAAGATGGTGCACCACCACATTATGGGTGTCAGGTCTAAGCATTCCTAGATGGACAGATCTGACCCCGTTGGACTTTTATCTTTGGGGTCATCTGAAGGCAATTGTCTATGGTGTGAAGATACAAGATGTGCCGCACCTGAAACTACTGGAAGCCTGTGCTGGCATTTCTCCTGCGGTGTTGCTATCAGTGTGTGAGGAGTGGGAGAAGAGGGTTGCATTGACAATCCAACACAAAGGGCAGCACATTGAACACATTTTATAAGTGGTCAGAAACTTGTAAGTAACTCATGAAAGAATAAAGTTACGTTAAAACCATGTGTTTTTCTTGTGAAATTCCCAATAAGTTTGATGTGTCAAATGACCCTCTTCCTTTTGGAAAAACAAAAGTTGGATCCAATATGGCCGACTTCAAAATGGCCACCATGGTCACCACCCATCTTGAAAAGTTTGCCCCCTCACATATACTAATGTGCCACAAACAGGACGTTAATATCACCAACCATTCCCAGTTTAATAAGGTGTATCCATATAAATGGCCCACCCTGTACATTAGTATGAAAAGTACTGCTTTTACCATTAAAACACTTATTAAAAACGTTGACACTTGATAGGATGACAGCTGATATTTGTAAAGTTAACAAACACTACAGATACGTACAACTACAGACACTACAGATGCCTTTGTCCAAAATGACTTACAATTGAGGAGGCATTCAGTGATTCAACAAGAAGAGGCAACACACACAAGAAGTGCTAATTATATACTGTCTTAGGAAATGTTAGTGCTCAAAGAATTAAGTGCTACAGTTAGGAGGGAGGTTTTTAGAGAAAAAAAAGAGTTTCTACAGGTGGTTTGTCAAACCCACTCACCTGTGTGAGGCACACTTAATAAATGCAAAGTGTTTATTTTAGAGATATGAAATGATTGGAAGAAAGTTTCTGGTGCAAATGTGCGAAAACTGGTGCAAGTGTGGATTAAAGCGTTAGAGAAGTGCTTATATATTAACAGCCACCCAATTATATTTGGTGACATTTATTATTTTTACTGTTCTCATCCTTTTACACTTTTTTTGTATCCGCCTAATAGCCAAACATCAGCGATTGATTTACTAGTAGAAAATCTCCTCTCAGCCTATACGTTTCCTACTTATCGTTGTGTGTGCAAGAACTGTCCCACAGACTTCCACAGACAATCTCACGTGCTCTGCAGAGACCCACAGAGACGCACCTTTTTGAAACCATAGTATTTACCTTGGAATTATAAGGTTCTATCTGCACTCTAAATGATTTTGAGATATTGAGCTTCAAAGTTTTTGCATTCCATATAGCAAACAGTATGTGTGTAACAATTGTCTTTCTAAATAAAGTTAAAAATGTCAACAACTTATAAAAAACATCCCATAATGTAAATAAGTTGTCATTTAATAAGAAAATGCCAGTAACTCAATTTTGACAAAAATGTCAGCTAGAACCTTATAATTCTAAGGTGACGATATGTATTTTTTAAATGAAAAGTATTAATGGTATATATATATTTTTTTTTTCAAATTATTTTTCTAAATACTTCTTCCAAGTAGAAAATAGCCACCTGTTGAAATCTCTAATATGACTATGTTTATATTTGTGTGTGTCTATCTGCCAAAGTTCATATGGACTTATTGGATTTCTCAGTTTCTCCTCTTGATCCTCTGTTAAAAGTCCATTTGCCTCTTCCTGGCTGTACACCGTTAAAAAACAGAGCCTCAGAAAGAATCTTCCTCTAAGAGAGAGACAAAAACAGAGAGAACATTTGCTAAGTAATCATTTTCACTGCATTACGATTAATAGTAGTTTCACAAAACATTATCAATGATGTAAAAGTCACTTGTCAATCACATCATTAAATTTACATGGAACAATGTCTGATTATCTTAAGAAGAGCTTTGAATTAATCAATTTGGTCACTGTAATCAGAAAAAGCCACATTACCAGAACATTTGCTAATCTACTCACCCTCAGAGCATTCAAAGGTAATAAGTGTAAGATAATTTCAGAGACACATCACATTAACGATTGTATTTGTAGTTGGGATTGTTGAAGTAGTAGTTGTAGTAGTTTCTGTAGTAGTAGGTGTCGTTGGTGTAGTGGTACCAGAAGTAGTAAAGGTGTTGATGTAGTAGTAGTAGTAGTAGTAGTCTGTGTAGTAGTATCAGAGTTAGTAGATGTTGTTGATGTAGATGTTGTAGTACTAGTGATTACTGTAGTAGTATCAGTAGTAGTAGTAGGAGACGTTGTTGTAGTAGTATCAGTTGTAGTAGATGTTGTAGTAATATCAGTTGTAGTAGATGTTGTAGTAGTATCAGTTGTAGTAGATGTTGTAGTAGTATCAGTAGTTGTAGACGTAGTAGTAATAGTTGTTGTGGCTGTAGTAGCAGCTGCAATAGTAGTTGTAATATTAGTAACTTTCTGTAGTAGCAGTTGGTGTAGTACTTGTGATTTATTATTATTGTTATTGTCAGTTATTACTGTTGTCCTTTCTCTTTACTGTCATCATTACTAGCGTTGTTGTCACTCTTTACCACTGACTGGTTTCTTTCTATTTGCTTATTTATATCTATGACACTTGCTTCATTTATTGACTGTTATTGACCCTTATGTATGTACTCTGAACTGTCCACCATGTTACCTTTACATGCACACACGCACACACGCACACGCACGCACGCACGCACGCACGCACACACGCACCTGCCAGTACCTGACTGTATTGTTGTTGTTTTTGTTTTTCGTTGTTGTTTTTTATGTTTTATTTTCTTTGTATGATCCCAATTTGTGTACCTTTTTGCATATTCTAATAAAAAATAAATAAAAAAAGAGACACCACAATATACGTCAAAACCACAAACAAAAATCTCAAATATCTTTCAAACATTAGACCTCCACAAACCTGTGATTATTTCATAACGGCATGAAATCTGTTCATATTCATAACCAAGTGAACATTTCATCCTCAAAAGCACTCGTTATATTAATCCTAAGCATTGTGAATATGCTCATTTCTAGACTGACTGAAAAATAAATCTGAAAAATGAGCCGATTTTAATTCTGAATGTTTCTTAAAGCCACTGAATGAATGAAACTTGATTTGAATTAAACTACAGTATGCTTGAATTTTTGGCATTTAATAGGCAACACAAAAGGTCACACTGACTAGGAGGTATGATTTAGGCAGGTTCCTGTGCTATTCTTCCCTCTTCGTACATTATTCTCTTTTCTTTATTGTTATTCCAGCAATAAGCTCTGAATCAAGTCCAACAACAGGAGTGTTTCTATTTTCCATCAGTATAATTTGCACAGTGCCATGTGTTTAGCATCAAGCCCATAAGTCATTTAAAACCTCTCGTCTGACACCTCTAAATACATGACACAGATTACAGAGATTTACTGTGTCTGCCCGAAGACAAATGAGGCCATCCACAGAGAGACTGTTTACAAGCCGCCTGTTTTTTTGTTTTTTATTACATTTTCTGACTATAATAACATAGTTTGCTTTCTGCTGCATGGCCAAAAAAGGTTAAACAAAAACATGCACATACTACACAGATGATAAACACACACACAGTCGTTTTGCCCTAAGGAGTTTGCATGATTTATGTTCTCTATTCATGAACTTAAGTCTTTTGTTTTCCTACATCTCAAAGCTCACTTGTGTGACTCGCTGATTTATATTCATATTTCAAACAAAGACTCTGGGGGTACTTTTTAAGCATAATCCAATAATGTATATAATAAGAAATCAAAGTGAAACTTGCTGCAGAGAACGTCCATCTATAATTAATTGAGGTTAAGTGTTTAGCTTAAAGAGCCCCTGTTATGGGTTTTTAAAATTGACCTTCCATGTAGTGTGTATTGTAACACAGCTCTAAGTGAAGTGAAATATCCAGCTAAAGCTTCAATCTGTAAGTGGACAGTTTTTAAAACTATTGATTCATCTAAAAAAGAGTCGACTCTAGTGGTTTAAATTAATCGTCTTGATAATTAGTCTTTAGCCGTTTCGGCGTGACGGCAATACGAAACATAAAGGTTGCGCGCAGACTCACAAAATTTAAACCTGCGGCCCCGCCCACTAACACAGCAGCAAAAATAAACTGATCCTGAAGTCATGAGTCATGATGACGCTGTGCTTACCTGGATGTTATTGGAAGTGTGAGGGAAAGAAGTGCTTCAGCAATCTACATGCTTACAATGAACTTTCAGTACACAGCTCATGGATTAGTTTCTTCCTCCATTTTGTTTTATAGATACTAGTATTGAACAGTTCATTCCAGTGCATTAATGTGAGAGTATGCTGTAGGAGCGAGTTCAAGCCAAACAGTGAGAACAGCACCTACTAGGGTCACAGAATACGATGGTCACAGAATTTGGTGTAACGTGCAAAATAAGGACAATTTATTAGGTACAAGTCAAACAAAGGCACGCTGGACTTCGGGCTGGTGCACAGCACTAGAAAAGTGATGGGAGCCCGCAAAGATAGCTTGTCAGAAAGCAGAGTGCAGGTAAGCCCTGAGAACATATAACACGCAAGAGGTGCCACAGCAATGATTGCAAATAGAAATGATCTACAGCTGAGAAGGGAGAAAAGCTCCAAAAGGAAAGATAATTAATTAAATCAGACCTGGCCCATGACATATTTCATAAGTGTAAGTAAATAGCTGCCTCCTTGTTTTCTCTAGCTTGTAAAGTATGTATTTAATTGTGTTGTTACTTGTAACCGCTTGCACTGTATCAGTTTAACTCTATATTCCCATATCGCGTCTAATGCCACGTTGAAAACGCGACGCGTGCTGCTTTGTTTACAGATTTAAATGAGTTTGTGGTTTTTAACTGCACTGCTTTCGAGGGGTGAGGTGTCTCAATACTGTTGATAACTGGGTATTGTTTATTGTGGTGTTAGTAAGTTTACTATGAAGCGTGTTCCGGCGTCCGCTGCGATCGGATCCAATACCAATGTTGGCGACCTGGGGGCTTGATAAACCGCACTGGGCACTACTGTCTCGCGCTGAACGCTGTCGACTAATCGCAACAGGCTGTCATCGGTCCAATCAGCGCAGAGGCGCTAAGGAGGCGTTTGGGAACAAATTTATTTTTTACGTAAAAATAAATGCATATTATAAGACCATAAAAGTGTTTTTTGACCTTGCATGCATATCAGCCTGTTGTTGGATTAATGTATAATAGGGGTTCTTTAAGCAACAGCTCATTTAAAAAAAAAAAAAAGTTTTATTTATTCACCCTCAGGTCACTCCTGAATATTTAAACTCGCTGCTAGACAAATTGTGCTAATGTGGGTTGGACGTCATTAGCTTTGTCTCCTTCCAAAACGTTAACATTAATAAAAACGTTAATAAAAAAATCTGAATTCAGATTGTCAGTTTCTGGGAAACTGTCATGAGGTCTAAATAATATAAAGTTGCTGAAACTGGGGTATGAATGACTTGAATGATAGATGACACTCAAAACAAAATAAACAAAAAATCTACCTGAGCACTCTGTCACTGTAGTTTTATACTAAAAATGGAAAACCTTTCATGAGCTTTTATGTTTTGGCTATTGATTTATACTTAACAACAATTTGGGGCTTGAAAATGACACTTTGACAAAGTGCATGTTTTTTTAAAAATGCACAATATTATTTTGGAAATGGTAATGATATGCACATGAGTATTACATACACTCACCGGCCACTTTATTAGGTACACCTTGCTAGTACTGAATTGGACCCCCTTTTGCTCCTAGAACTGCCTCAATCCTTCATGTGGACATCAGAAAATGAGTACAATGTGGCCATAAAGGGATGGACATGGTCAGAAACAATACTCAGGTAGGCTGTGGCATTGACACAATGTGTGTGCCAAGAAAATATCCCCCACACCATTACACCACCACCACCAGCCTGAACTGTCGATACAAGGCAGGATGGATCTATGCTTTCATGTTGTTAGTGCCAAATTCTGACTCTACCATCCGAATGTCACAGCAGAAGACTCATCAGACCAGGTAATGTTTTTCCAATCTTCCAAATTGTCCAATTTTGGTGAGCCTGTGCAAACTATAACCTCAGTTTTATGTTCTTAGCTAACAGGAGTGGCACCCTGTGTGATCTTCTGCTGCTGTAGCCCATCAGCCTCAAGGTTTGATGTGTTGTGCATTCAGAGATGCTCTTCTGCACACCTTGGTTTTAACGAGTGGTTATTTGAGTTACTGATGCCATTCTATCAGCTGAATCAGTCTGGTCATTCTCCTCTGACCTCTGGCATCAACAAGGCATTTGCACCCACAGAACTGCCGCTCACTGGATATTTTCTCTTTGTCTGACCATTCTCTGTAAATCCTAGCCATGGTTGTGTGTGAAAATCCCAGTAGATCAGCAGTTTCTAAAACACTCAGATCAGCCTATCTGGCACCAACAATCATGCCACATTCAAAATCATTTAAATAATCTTTCTTCCCCATTCTGATGCTCCGATTGAACTGCAGCAGATTGTCTTGACCATGACTACATGCCTAAATGCATTGAGTTGCTGCCAAGTGATTGGCTGATTAGAAATCTGTGTAGTAATCTAATAAAGTGGCCGGTCAGTGTAAATGTATACTGCCATTAATATGCAGTGCTTTAAATCATTTTCTTTTTAATCAGTTTCTTTGAGAAAGGGAATTGTTGTCATTTGCTTATAATTCTTTAAAACACACACACACACACAAACATTAACACTAGAACTTCCGAGACAATCATTTTAAAATTTTTTATTAAATAATTTTTTTAGTTTATTAAATTTTATTTTATTATTAAAGAAGCGGATGAGCTATCAATTATGTTACGGTCCCTACTTAACACTCGTGATTCTAAGAAAACTCAACATGAATAAACAACTGCCAATGTGCTCCAACTAAATTATTTATAAACAAAATAATCAGCAAAACGACAACAGATGGGAAGCCCAACAACATATTGAACAAATAACCAAACAAACCTTAAGCAGGCAGGGACTCCCCACTCCAAATTAAGGTAAAAAAGAAAGTACAGAGGACAACAATCCAACAATAAAGCTGTCAGAAACTGTGGTGGCTTGGAGGAATGAGCGAGAGCAAGAAATCAGCATGTTCTCCCCGTGTTCGCATAGGTTTCCTCTGGGTGCTCCGGTTTCCCCCACAGTCCAAAGACGTGATATAGGTTAATTGGGTAAGCTAAAATGGCCGTAGTATATGTGTGTGAATGATTGTGTATGGATGTTTCCCAGTGATGGGTTGCAGCTAGAAGGGCATCCACTGTGTAAAACACATGCTGGATAAGTTGGCAGTTCATTCCGCTGTGGCGACCCCAGATTAATACAGGGACTAAGCCCGAAAAGAAAATGAATGAATGAAGATCAATTGAAAGTAATAATAATGGGCAGGAGTGAATACCACACGTAACACCATATATCTATAGCAACCCTGCCTTTTACAAAATTTGTTTATATTTCCTTCTAATATTTTTATTTTTATTCAAATCACAAAACACAAAAGAGTTCTGAGTGTTTCTACTTTGAATGGCCATAATGGTCAAATTGACAGCATGCATTTCAGCACCAGCTACTTGTTCTCATACCTTTAAATATGCATGCCTCTGTTTCCAAGCAACTTCCAACAAAAACGTAACTTTCTGATTGTCCCAATTAGCAAACTACCCATCCTTAATAGTATTTAAAAATTGAATTAGTGTGCCCCAAATTGTAGTACGCTGAAATGAGTACTACAAAATTACTCAAAAGGTGTGTACTATTTCTGGTAGAAATTCAATGTGTAGAAACATCCGCAGTCTAATAGAAAATTGCCCACAATACATTGATTGTTGGATGTGAACTCGATCACAACTCCAAATACAGGTGTAAACACTCTACAAACATGGCAGACACACAAGACCAACCAATAAATGAAGTGGCTTGTGTTGGAGATGACTGTGTTAAATAATATCTAACCTACTAGAAAAATAATATATTTAAATCATGTTTTCCCAATATATTTCATCTGCAACAACAATGTGAACTTGACGTGTTGGCCATTAACTTCTGAATGAATGAGCCACAATGCTGCCCTTCAATAGAAACTTTGAATGTAAATATAACATGGCGAATATTCAATTCGGTATAGTCCTACATGAGGGGTCAGATTAATGTGCTGTGGCTAGTAGTTATACAATTCTGCTAGTTCTACTATTAGGTACAGCAAGATCATGTAAACAAACCCTCAGGATTCATACGGAGAATGAATGATGCCAGAATTTGTACTTTTATGCCAACATAATGCTTTAGTCATACAGTACGTGTAATCAAATGAATGGTTAGATGACGTTTCAAATACATAATAATAAAACCACTTATTGACGCATACAGTATCTAGTTCTCCTGTTTTCAAAAACAAATGGAAAGCAATTATATAATAAACCATATTTGCATATCTAAAAATAAATGACTTAATTACTCCTACTCTTAATAGCCTATCTGTCAGATTAATCATTAATCTCAACAATCGCTGACTATTTACAATAACCTTTATTTTTTTCCATCCTTGCACCCTTGATAGAACCAAAGCACACTGGGAACTGATGATACAAGCCCCAAAGTCACAACCCAACAGCGTTTTGAGAAATGTGTGTATAGCTGCGTCCCAAATGGCACACTATACACTTATGTACGATGTACTTATGTACTTACACACTCAACAGCATAGTATATGAATGTAGTGTCGTCCCAAATGGAGCACTAACATTTTTTTACTAAGAGGAAATTCAAACCGTTTCCCTAATGACATTTGACGGTTGCCAAATTATCAAAGTACCAAATAATACCTTCCATGACTAAAACCGCATTCACCATCGGGAGGCGGCATAATCACTCTCGTAGGAGAATACTGCTTTCACAATTCAAAAGAAATAAAGTTATTTATTATTTAGTGCGTGAAGTGTCCATCATTACACACTTCATTTTACCGGTTGAATAAGTGCATCATCATCCATTATTTTCAGAGTTTTCAGTGCGAACGCACTACTTACACTATTTATACTACAAAATGGGTAGAATAGTGCATAAGTATGTGATTTGGGATGCACCTTGTGTGTGTTTTAATACAGGGTGTGTTTCAGTTGGCCTGTGTGTGCTGTGTGTAATGATGAGAGAATGAGAAACAGGTGTGAATGTAAAGGAGTGGCTGAGGTCACATGACTACAGGGAGTTTATAAAGCCTGGCTCTCGTACTGAATCAGTATCTACACTGTAAAAAAATATCTGTATTGAATAATATCAATTAAATAATCTGAATTGAATTGAATTGAATATTATTCCAAACTATTGAAAAAGTCAACAAAAGTTACTTTGTTAAACTGTAGAGTTGATTTTTTAACATCGAGAGTCAACAGAGCAGAAATCAAGGTCAAATTACCGGAAAATAAACGGAAAACACAAAATACAGAAACTGTTAATTAACTATTGTTTTACAGTGTACATAGAGCTATTTACTAGAAGAAGAACATACAAACAATGGCTGCATCTTAAATCGCATCCCAGCTGGTTTAAATTGTGAACCGAGAATTATTGTGTGGCAAATCACTGAAAAATATGAAACTGATTTTCGACTGTTTGCATTGCTACACCACTTTCCTTGTTTTTTTTTTAATGTTAAGTATATTACAAAGGTAAATACTGTTGACACAAAGACAATACATTTTTTTGTACTTATCCAAGTCTGTCTTTAAACATTAAATGCATTATACATTAAACATTATATTGAAATAATTAAGATTCAATATAAAGTTCATGCATAAAATATTATTGTCAAGTAAAAAAAAAAAAACAGTTGTAAACAATGCATATGATGAGTAAAATAATAATTTTAAGATTATGGTAATGAAGTTAATATTACATTATTACAAATATAAGTCTTAAAAATGTAAAAACGATTAGCTACTGAATGTACATCTACCCAATATTTATTATAATATAATATAATATAATATAATATCAAATAATAGTTTATTTTCTGTTTTATTCTAAAAGAAAAGAAATGCATAACACAAACAATAATAATAATAATAATAACAATAATATAAATAATAAATTGTTTAACTTTATTTGAATGTAATTACATAATAATACATGTTTAATTTTACTTTATTTAAATATAATTACATAATAAAAATATAATAACACTAATTGAAAATGTTTAATTTTACTTTATTTAAACATAATTACATAATAATAACAATGATAATAATAATACTAATAAATATGTTTTACACACACACACATATACATACATACATATATATATATATATATATATATATCCACAGCACAATCAGTAAAATAATATTTTTCCATATGTAATATAAACAAAGTGACACTTAAGCCTGTCAAACACATAACCGTAACTATAAAGCTACACCTGAGCAAGATCTGCCAATGAGATGGACGGCAACACACTGTGAAGAAACAAACACATCTGAAAAACATCTACAGTGAGGCTTCAGAAGATCAGAGCCATTCATAGGAAAATATTTACACACATGAACAAAAGCTTTAGTCTCTTCTGTTTATAAGCCCTGAGAGCTTCATGGACCACACACACACACACACACACACACACACACACACACACACACACAC
>CAIGQZ010032287.1:10298300-10317021 GCA_903798205.1 Danio tinwini
ACACACACACACACACACACACACACACACACACACACACACACACAAACACACACACACAAACTTACGACATCTCCAACACACCAGTGAATATATAGGAAATCTGCTCCCTAGAGAGGATTATTGTAGCACCATGATTAATGATAGAGCATTTCTACTGGAAATTAAATGAAAACATTTTGATGTAATAAATAACCACACTCTGGGGCGTAATAATCTAGTGAAGAGATAATCTAGAGAAATAAATATTTTACAGCTGACAGGTTCACTTAAAAAAGGCTGGGTTTCACATAATGCTTTCATGCTGTCCAAATACAAATCGATTAAGTTTAATTAATTGTTTTATCAAACTTAAGTAGACAACATAAAACAATTAAGTTACCCCCCCCAAAAAAAAACTGAAAAATTATTATTTTTTTGGATTGTAAAACATAAAAGGGCTGCACAATATTGGAAAATTCTAACATTGCGATGTTTTTTTTTTGCGATATATATATATTGCGATATGAATACGATTTCACTATATGACTTCATACCTCTATTTGGGATGAATTTATAATGTTAGATAGATTATGATGATTCTGCAGTGGGAGGGCATCTCCATAAAATCTAATAAACAATCTATAAAATTGATGTGGCTGCAAAAAAAATCACACTGCAAGTAGCACAGATAATGACCAAAATTACAATTTTTTGTCATCGTCTGAGCTACTTGCAGTGCATTTCTGTATTTGCATGTGTTGTGAGTATTTCCATGCATGTTTAGTCAGAGATTGATGATTGATTCACTTTTTACTAGTTTACTATTTGCATCTCTATAAAATCTAATTAACAATCTATAAACTTTTTGGGGTCCCCTGACACATTTTCATTGTGGTCAGTGCTTTTTGCAGTGCATTTCTGTATTTGCATGTGTTGTGAGTATTTTCATGCATAATAATCTATAAATACATTTTTTTCATTTTCCGAGTCTAACAGTAATCAAGTACAGTAACTGAATAAAGTACAAAAACTGAATGAAAAAATAAAAATATTTCAATAAAATAGATTGTAGTTAAGGTCACAAACGGTACAATTTCATGTACCTGAATATTTCACAGGCATCAAAATATGGGTGATGTGGAGGCTAAACCTGGAGGTGTTAAAAGAGAAACAGATTTAGGTATTTTAGGGATGTAGAATAAGATCATACTTAATACACGTAAATAGTAAAAAAGCAAGCCAATGTCTTATTAATAAGCATGTAATAAGCTGTTAGTTAATATTTGTACAGGCACTTTGAACTAAAGGCACTTTGTTTTTGTTTTTAATTGTTGGAATCGACTCCCAGAAATGATCAGATGTGCTCAACATTAGGGGCATTCAAATCAAGACTGAAAACACATCTGTTTAGCTGTGCCTTTACTGAATGAGCACTGTGCTATGTCCGACAGATCGCACTACTATGTTTTTCTCTTCTTTTTCATTCTTTTACAACCAGTTTTAACACATTTTTATCTGTTTTTATCTGAGTTTTTTATTATCTGTTTTTATTTTTTCTTACACTTGTCTTTTTTATTGTTGTAAAGCACTTTGAATTGCCGCTGTGTATGAAATGTGCTATATAAATATTGTATTGTCTTGTAAATATTGTCTAACAAAACTTGCCTTGCCTTGCCTAAAGTGTTACTAAAATACTTAACAAAACTATGTAACAAATAAAATATAATGTCATATAGGAAAGTTGATTTATTACAAGAACTAAAACTATAATTATTAAATAAAAAAGTGTCAAATAACATTGCAAAAACAGCTTCATATTATTAAATACACATATGAAACTGATTAAATGGATGAAAAAATCATTTTATGATAGTTTCATATGAATACCACTATGACTGCTCACTTGGATATTTTTTATCTTAAAGAATAAATTAATTTATGAATTTGAATACATATTACGTGATACTGTTTTATAATATTAAGAAAATAAAGAAGAAGAATAGATTATAATTTATAATTTTATTATGAATTTATTATATATTTATTATATAAGCATTATATATTTGAATTTATATTTAAATTATTGTTTTAACATATTTTAAATAAATAATTATTATAAATTATTTACAATAAGAAAATCTTTCATTACTATTATTATTGTTAATAATATTAACTATTAGTATATTACACATTTTATAATAAGAAAATTACTGTATTTATTATTATTAATTTGTTATATATTTATTATATAAGTATTATAAATTTTAATTAAATGTTTTAATATATATTAATTAAATAAATATATAATCATTCTTAATTATTTACTATAATAAGAAAATCTATCATTATTATTATTATTATTATTACTACTATTTTTATAATTATACCTTTTTATAATTATAATAATAACAAGAAAAATAATTAATCTTAAGATGAATAAGAAAAATTCATTGATGTATAATATTATTTTGAATTTCTTATATATTTATTATATAAGCATTATATATTTAACTGTATATTGAAATTTGAATTAAATGTTTTAAAATATATTAAATAAATAAAACAAATAAATAATCATTATTAATTATTTTTGATTATTAGAAAATCTTGCATTATTATTATTAATTAATTAATTCATTCATTCATTCATTTTCTTTTAAATCAAGCGTCGCCACAGCAGAATGAACCACCAAGTTATCTAGCATATGTTTTACGTAGCAGATGCCCTTCCAGCTGCAACCCAACACTAGAAAACACCCATACACTTGCATTCTCACACATACACTACGAATAATTTAGCTTATTCAATTCACCTGTACCAGACAGTGGGGGAAACCGGAACACCTGGACGAAACCCATGCCAACATGGGGAGAACATGCAAACTCCATATAGAAATACCAACTGACCCAGCCAGAGCTTTTATCAGTGACCTTCTTGCTGTGAGGCGATCGTGCTACCCAGTCAAAACTTTCCAGGCCTGTATTAGAGGACAACCCCAACCTGGAAAGCTGGTAATAAATAACCATGTTGTAAAGCCTATTTTAGGATAATCTAGTGAAATATTTTACAGCTGACAAGTTCACTTAAAAAAATGTTGGGTTTAACATAATCCTTTCACGTTGTCCAAATACAAATCAATTAAATTAACTTAATTGTTTTATCAAATTTAAGTAGACAACATAAAACACTTAAGTTATCCCCCCAAAAAAACCCTGAAGAATTGTGTTGATTTAGCTCATTTTAAATAAGTTTTATTATTATTATACCTTAAAAACAATAACAAATAAACAAAATAAGCAAAATCCAAGTCAAACTTTCAAGATGTATATTAGGGGACAGCCCCAAGCTGGAAAGCTTTTTGTGTTTTAACCAGAGAGAACCAGACGCTACTGTAAAATATCAGACGCTTGGCAAACCGGGACCCAAAACACAAAAACAGCAGAGTCTGAGATCTCTGAGAACAGAGTCAAAGTTGAACAGCTTCTACAGCTCATGAACTCTGCTTTTTTATATATTTTGAAGAGCATTTCACAAGGGTTTGGCTCTGTAATTCACTCTCCCGCTCTTTCTCCACACCCTGAAGGAGGACACACATCGTATTACGGGTTAAAGGGTCAAAAAGGGAAAAAAGGAGAGCAGAACAACCTTCTCCAGTTCCCATTTCTTCATCCTCTCCTGTGTCAGGAACTCCTTCATGACTTCCTCCTGCACAAAGAAAAACATACAAGTCAAGCAAAAACCAGCAAACAGGCCTGGAGGTAACACAACGTCTGCAACTCACATTTTATGGACACTCCTAGAAAGAGCATTTCATTTCCCAGAATGCTCTAATTGTGCAGTCCTGCTTATTTTTTAATAAGTCCATTGTGCTAGTGTGTTGGACTAATGTGATTACTCTTTTGTTTGACTGTGTTTAATGCATTTAGGGATACTAAAATATATTACATTCAGGCTGGAAAGACAATAATGCATCTGAATACGGCACTTTATGCAGAAAATATGAAGGTTTTAATATTAAAATGTATTATTTAAGTAAATTATATGAGAAGTATACTATAAAATAGCTTCATAATTTGTAAAATATTTGATCTGTAATTTATTTGAACGCAATCATCTAACAACAATAACTGCTATGTAATAATGTATTATTATTGTTAATAATAATAATAATAATAAAAATATTGTTGTTGTTAAGATATGCAGTCAATCAATATGTAATACAACAGTTAAATAATAAGCATGATAAGCAATATTGTTGGTAATAACAACAATAATAATAATAATAATAATAATAATTATTATTATTATTATTATTATTATTATTATAAACATTATTATTATTATTATTATTATTATTATTATTATTATTATTATATTAACATATAACATAAAATGTTTTAATATAAGCTGTACATATGCAGATATACTATTACTGTGAAAACTAATAACATTATTATTATTATTAATATTTAAATTTTTATTATTTTATTATTATATAATATAATATTATTATATATTATAAAAAAATTTATATAACATGCTATTACTGTCAATACTAATAACATTAATAATATTATTTTATTTTATTATTTAAATTATTATTATTATTATTATTGTGTAATATACTATTATCATATATTATTATTTAAAACATTTAAAATAAGCTGTACATACTGTAAAATCTAACAGTGAAAATCACTAAACGAAATAAGTTTGTATAACTTATATTTTTTAAAAGGTTACTTTGACTCAATGAAAGAATTATTGGGATGATGTGTATCCATATCTTATTTTATTTATTTATTTATTTTTACCAATTTGCCCCCCCCCCTTCTTTCATTTATTAATTTTGTGTTATTACTTTTTTTAATTAGTTATTTATTTCTTTATTATAACATTAGTTTACATGCACACAAAAAGGAAAGCATATAAAGCATAAAAATGCTAAAAGAGAAAGTGAATATGCAGAATCCGTGCTTATATTTTTGAGTGTACTCAGATGTATGATCTCTGATATGTATCTGATGTAAAACTATTTGAGAAAATAAAAAGCATAATTAAAAAGAAAAAGAGTTATTGTAACTCATGATGGACCATATTAAGTAGAACTCAAAATAAATCAGTTATGAATTAATTCATTATATTTTGTGTTAACTCTAATGCTAAAAGCAATACCAAACCAAATAGTATATGTGTATATGACTCTATGGCCCAATCTCAATTCTATTTTTATGTTTTAATATATTCATAACCGCGTTCGGTTTTACGTCATGCTAAAAAAAAAATTAAAAATGCTAAATTAAAAAATATGCTAAATCTGTAATCCATAATAATAACTCTTATATAGCAGTCCAACAACATTCTGACACTCGATGACCCTGTCAGTGACCCATGACAATGTCTAGTGTCTGGAAATGAGCTTTTTACAGTTTCTGCTATAATGTTAATGTTGTTTTTTTGTGTTTACATAGATGAATATGGCCACTGTGTAAATGTGCAGTATAGTTACAATCTTATTGCCACATTAGATTGTTATGATAACATAACATATGTCTTCAGTGATTTCCTGAAAAAAAATACCAAAAAATAACAACTGGAATAACTACAGCAGTCATGATCGTCTGATCTTATATGAAGCAAGAGATCACGATGACATCTGATGATGTCTGTAGGTGTTGTAGCGCTGTCCCAATTCTTAGGGGTAAATTTTGAAGCCCTTCCTCTTCACACTCTGTTTCAAGGGCCAAGGGGAAGGGGTAGGGGTATAAAAATAGAATTGGGATTGGGCCTAAAACATATGCTTGTTTGTTGTAAAAATTCATAATAATGACAACAAATACTAAGTTGTGCATCTCCTGACTTTTGTGCAGCAATGTTGCCGTTGTAGTTGGTGTATTCAGGTAAATTTTCATACCCCTTGAGTGTGGTCCTGAAAAATAAAGGGCTTTAAAGTGCTATCTAGCCCTTTCCCTTAGCTCTACGCATTCAAGCAAAAAATAATTGAGACACCCCTACCCCTTCATGTGAACGTGCAAAAGGAGGGGTAGGGGTAAGGGGAAGGGCTAAGGGGTAAAATTGGGATTGGGCCTATGTATAGTCAAAGTCATATACAGTAGTTTACAGTACTCAAACCATTTTGTTTCAATAAATAAATGGTCTGCCACAATCCTTACAACTGTTACAATCCACAACTGTTTCCTTAAACAGTTTGAGTTAACTTACCAGGTTTTACAGTGACTACTTTGAATAATAATAATAATTTTTTTTTTTCATCTGTAGAATTACATACGCAGACTACTAATATAATACTATTACTAAAAATAATTAAAAAAATAATTACAATAATATCATATTAATAATAATAATAATAATAATAACAACAAGTAGTAGTAGTAGTAGTATTTCTGTAAATGTACAGCTTATATTAATTAAACATTTTAATAATAATAATAGTATTAATAATATAGAAATTGAAAACATTGTGTAATAATAATAGTATTCTTATTATTACATTATACAATGATAAACAATGAATAACTAACTGATAAATAAAATTCTAATTAATTAACTTTTTCTTCTAGTAATGCTTGTACTCTTTGTCCAGCACCGCTCATAACGCTCTTTCACACCCTGAAGTCCTCCTTTGTCTCTTTGTCTCACCTCACTGAGTTTTCCACACACCGGCTGAGCCATCTGCAGTATAAGAGCAGTGGTCACTGAGTCCAGACCTGCGCAAGATAAATAAACTTCATTCAGAAAAACAACTGAACACCAAACACACTTCAAATCAGTGTGTGTTGCAGTACAGCGAGTGTTTGTGTGTGAGTTCAGGGTTAAAGCTATTACTGTGTGTTTTAATGTCACGGCTGCGCTGCTCTGTGAGGCGACTGACCTTTAACACACTCCGGCTGAATGATTCCACCGTGAACTTCAGTGGCTGTGATAACAGTACATGGTGAAGGCTGATCCAATAGGATGCTGACCTCTCCAAATGACTGCTTTGGGCCCAGTTTACCAACCACTACAGATCTGACCCTGCAGGACTGCAGTTCACACACTTTCAGCAGTGCATTAAAGGAACACAACACTTTTTTTGGATGGGGGGAGGGGGGTAGGCTTATTTTACAACTCCTATCATTTCATTTTTGTATTTTTATTCAATTTACAGGTATTAAGTAATGTTGCATGGTGGCTCAGTGGTTAGCACTGTCGCCTTACAGCAAGAAGGTCGCTGGTTCGAGTCCCGGCTAAGCCAGTTGATATTTCTGTGTGGAGTTTGCATGTTCTCCACATGTTGACGTGGGTTTCCTCCGAGTGCTCCGATTTCTTCCACGGTCCAAAGACATGCGCTAAAGGTGGATTGTATGAACCTAATTGGCCGTAGTGTATGTGTGTGTGTGAATGTTAGAGTATATGAGTGTTTCCCAGTATTGGGTTGTGGCTGGAAGGGCATCCGCTGTGTAAAACATATTACGGAATAGTTGCCAATTCAATCCGCTGTGGTGGTCTCTGTTAAATACGAGACTGAATAAATGAAAGTTTTGTTTGTTAAAACTAAAAGCTGGGCGTCATGGTGGTGCAGTGGGTAGCACGATCGCCTCACAGCAAGAAGGTCGCTGGTTCGAGCCTCGGTTGGCTCAGTTGGCATTTCTGTGTGGAGTTTGCATGTTTTTTCCTGTTTTGACCCGGTTTCCTCCAGGTTCTCTGGTTTCTCCCACAAGTCCAAAGAAATGCAGTATAGGTGAATTGAATAAGCTAAGTTGTCTGTAGTGTATGTGTGTGTATGGGAGTGTATTGATGTTTCCCAGTGATGGGTTGCAGCTGGAAGGGAATCCGCTGCGTAAAACATATGCTGGATAAGTTGGCGGTTCATTTCACTGTGGCGAGCCCAGAATAGTTAAGCCGAAAAGAAAATGAATGAATGAAAACTAAAAGTTATAACATGCAATAAATCATTAGTGCTTAATCATGTAGAAAAAAAAATAGGGCAGCACAGACAGACTGAGATTTTCAGCTCCTCTATCACAGACTGATATAGCTCCGGGATACATTATTCATTGAAAAACTGGCATCTAGGAATCTTGTATCTTGGTTCTACAGCAGGGGTTTTCAACATTATGTCACAATATTAAAACAGAAAGTGTCCGAGAGCTACTCATGTCACAGTCACTGAATATTTCAAATTGGTTAAACATCACATAGGCTATAATGGATCAAAGATCTCAAATTAACAATAATCCAAACTGTTAAACACCCCTGATTTTTTAAGGATTATAATTGTTTAATGATTATAATAAGTAATACATTGAAAGAAAATGGCATTTGTCTCCTCACCTTTTTGGCTGATCTGAAAAATGGTCCGATCCGTGATGCAAAAACTGTAATGTGATCTGAACCGTGAGATTTGTGATCCGTTACACCACTATTTAATACTAAAATTATTACATGGTGTTCCACCGGAAAAAGATGGTTTGCCATCTCCAGGTTGGAGAAAAGTCCTTACCACAGGTGGAGGAGTTTAAGTATCTCTGGGTTTTGTTCACGAGTGAGGGAAGGATGGAACGTGAGATTGACAGGTGGATTGGTGCAGCGGCAGCAGTAATGCCGTTGATGTACCTGGTAAAGAAGGAGCTGAGTTAAAGGCAAAGGTTTCGATTTACCAGTCAATCTACGTTCCTACTCTCACCTATGGTCATGAACTTTGGGTCATGACCGAAAGGACAAGATCTCTGATACATGCGGCCAAAATTAGTTTCCTTCGAAGGGTGGCAGGGCGCACTCTTATGGATAGAGTGAGGAGCTCTGACACTCGGTAGGAGCTCGGAGTTGAGCCGCTGCTTCTCCACATCGAGAGAAGTCAGCTGAGGTGGCTTAGGTATGTGTTTTGGATGCCTCCTGGACGCCTACCTAGGAAGGTGTTCCAGGCATGTCCCACCAGGAGGAGGCCTCGGGGAAGACCCAGGACATGCTGGAGGGACTATGTCTCTTGGGTGGCGTGGGAACGCCTCGGGATTCCCCCGGAGGAGCTGGAGGAAGTGTCTGGGGAGAGGGAAGTCTGGGGTTCTCTTCTAAGACTGCTACCCCCGCGACCCAGCCCCGGAAAAGCGGCAGAAAATGAATGAATGAATGATTAAATGAATGAAAAAAATATTTTATGATTTGACTTCATATCCCACCATGACTGGACACTTGTATTTTTTTTCTTAAATAATCAATTAATTGTATGATGTATATAGACTGAGATTTCCGGGTCTGGCAGAAGCACTTTTAGCTTCTTAGCATAGATTACTGAATCAGATTAGACCATTAGCATCTCAAAAAATGAACAAAAGGTTTCAATCATTTTTCTTTTTAAAGCTTGACTCATCTGTAGTTACATCGTGTACTAAGACTGACAAAAAAGGAAAAGTTTCTGTTTTCTAGGTTGATATGTCTAGGAACTATTCTCTCATTCTGCCGTATTAATCAAAGAACTTTTCTGATGTACCATGGCTGAAAAATGTTCAATGATAACTATGATGCAACTACAGATGAGGCGAACTTTAAAACGAAAAATGATCTAAAACTTTCTGCATTTCAATTTTTGAGTGAGATGCTAATGGTCTAATCAGATTTACAGATTTATGCTAAGCTAAGCTACTGTAAGCTAAAAGTGCTCACGCCAGGCTCTGATATCAGCTGAATTGAATACAAAATGATAAAACTCAACTCTAGCAGAGCTGTAAAATGAGCCTATTTTTATAATTATTTTATTCATTATTTTTTATATAATTATCCTTTAAACACTGGCTATGCTTTCTGACAGTAATTGCGTTAAAAATGAAAATGGCGTGCACTGATGTTTTTATAAAAGCAAGATTGTTGTGCAAGTTTGTCCTGATACCTTTGTGTCTACAGATTTTATTAATGATCCCACGTCCTGAAGGATGTTACACTCTCCACGTGCAATGAAAGCCACGAATGAGCAGATCTTTCCCTCCTTCACCAGCACTGTAAAGACAGATTCAAGAGCTTGGATATCCCAATAATAAATTAAGTGTCCTGCAATTTTAGATAAGCTGAAGATGAGCACATTTACAGCAACTTTTCATTTATACCTTTTCTTTTTCAGAGTTCTTGAATAAATAGGAAGCTCAAATCAAAAGCATTTTATGAAACTGAAATATTTTGTAACATTTTAATTGCCTTCATTGTCTCTTTTGATTTAATGCATTTTTGCAAAAAAAAAAATAAAAGACCACAAACGTTTAAAAACTAGTGTAAAACATTATGTTCTGAATAAATTCAATAATTAGACCATATGATTTTTTAAAGCAGAACAAAAAATGGTCTCTGAATCTGTTGCCAACTATTTTCAATAAAAAGGTGCAAAGCCCAGTTTGAAAAGTCACTAAACATCGATAGATTACGTTGTATGTCAATTTGCATATTATTGACGTCATCGAGTTCAGCAGTATCTGTTTGTTTAACAGCCTATAATAAAGGGGTTAATAAAGGGGTATTTATATTTGCACTATGCATGTCAATTTAATACAAATTTTATGTTGTTTGAACATGGTATATCAGTAATGTGTAGTGAATTTGTAGTAATCGCTCAGACATAATAAACTCACACAAGTTCAACGGTCACTAATATTGCAGTGATTGTGAACAAGAAAAGAATAAACGGTCAAATTAAATTGTTAAATTTAAAACAAAAGAGAAGCAGATTGGTTTGACTACAAGGGAAATACCTCACACTCATTGTGCAAAATCATTTGCTATTTGGTACACAAGGGATGATCTGCTCTCAGGCTGCAGGTGGGAGATATGTGGAGGACTGGGCTGTGTGTGAATGCTCTGAGACAGAGGAGAGGGCAACAGCCTTAACTGCTGCTCATTGAGAAGAGTAGGAACGATACAGTACGGACAGATGAGAGTCTATAAAAATCTCCAGTAACAGTCGCTAGTTGCAAAATTTGTCACTAGTCGCTTTTTTTGAAAATGTGTGCTTGAAAAGTCGCTAAATTGGCAACACTGATTTGGATGCTATTAGCACAATACATAATATTATTTATTTTCTACTACATACAGCGTATTATTTTTGCAACAGGATTATCGTTATCTAAAACCATTTTATTGCTTGAAATCAATTAAATATCAACTGAAATAAATGAGAAAATTGCACTACTTTTACAGTTCAAAAGCTAAATTACTTATTTTCAAGAGTTCACGCTTAGATATTACTTGGTGCTATAAGCAGGTTTGGCATGCTGTCCAGGGAGAGAACCCTCAGTTGGAGATAATTGAGTGCAGGGCTTTCGCCAGGTCAATTAGCATGTAAGGTATGATGGCAATTCTATGCCAAAAATAATCGAGCGCACTGGTGATGTTTACATGCAAGAGAAGTGAATCGCCAGAAGACTACAGACTTAGCCGCAAGGAAACTAGTGCTTGTGCGCGCACATAGGATGTTTACGCACGGGCTGAACTGATCCACCACAAGGAAACAGGGTAATGCCTCACATTGCACGCGCAATCAGTTCTCTCACTCTTTCGCTCGCTCTCTCTCTTTCTCTTTCTCTGCTCACGCAAAGCTTTTTGGATTTTTGTCAGTCTTGGGGCGGGACTTGGTTTAATTGTTATGTCTAACGCTATTGGTTAACCTCCCTTTCTGGAAGTTAGCCGGGATTAGATGCAGGTTAAAAGATTATGGCCATCAACTAAAAATATATATACAAGTCATAATCAAAAGAAACTTTCTGAGATGTTTTCCAATGACTTAATCTCTAAACTGTCAAATAATAATGATTAATCTTCTAAAAGAAAAAAATAACTTTCTGAACCCGCTTGATTTGTCCCATACACTCTGGTTTGTTGAATTTTACTTCTGTGCTGATTAACCACAATGGCAGTTCTCATTATGACTCTTGGGGATGATCTTTCTAGGAATTTTTTTTTTTTTTGCTTTTTATTTCATTTTCATATAATGCATATCATAAGTGCAGTGCACCGTGAGGGTTTACAACGAGCTTACGAGCGCTCGTTTCCTCACAGTGGATCAGTTCAGCGCGTGGGTGAACATCCCCCGTGTGCACGAGAGCACTAGTTTCCTCACGTGTCTGTAATCTTCTCGCGATTCACTTCTTCTCGTGCATAAACATCACCTGTGCGCTCGATTATTTTTGCCATAGAATTGCCGTCATTGTAAGGGGGTCCGAGATCAGATAATTCTTAAGAGCTCCCCCCAGTAAAGAAAGAAAAAGAGGAGATGGAGTGGAAGGAGGGATTCTTAAAATAAGGCAGTAGGGTGAAATCTGTCCATTTATTGCAGGCTTGGATCAATCTGATTGGATTATTGCTGATTACAGAAGAGAAACCAGCTGCTATCACACATATTAGGTGCTCTTCTTGAAATTACTTTAAAAACTTTACTTATTTTAAATCAGTAAAAAACAGTAATAGTAAAATATATTAATTAAATCAATACATACAATTTAAAAAATGTGTATTTAAATACAACCCAAATGATATTTGCTACTTGTTTCAAATACTTACTTAAAATGAGCTGAAACAGCACAATTCTTAAGTTTTTTGGGGATAACCTAATTGTTTTATGTTCAGTCCAGTTAAATTAGTACAAACTTTGAATAAAAAAAAGTTAACTTAATTGAAATTACTTCAAGTTGTCCCAACAACCCATATTTTGTACAGTCCAAAAACTCAACAAATTTCAACCAAACATTTAAACGAGACAGAAGTAAATGTTTATTTATATAGCACCTTTCACAGACATTAAGTCACAAAGTGCTTTACAATAAGAGAAAACCAGAAAACGGGTAAAAGAACACATACAGTTAAAGTCAGAATTATTAGCCCATCTTTGATTTTTTTTTTTCTTTTTAAAATATTTCCTAAATGATGTTTAACAGAGCAAGGATATTTTCACAGTATGTCTGATAATATTTGTTTCTTCTGGAGAAAGTCAGATTTGTTTTATTTCGGCTAGAATAAAAGCAGTTTTAATTTTTTTTAACCTTAAGGTCAATTTTATTAGCCCTTTTAAGCTATATATTTTTTCAGACTAAAACCATTGTTATACAATAAATTGCCTAATTACCCTAACCTGCCTAGTTAACCTAATTACCCTAGTTAAGCCTTTAAATGTCACTTGAAGCTCTATAGAAGTGTCTTGAAAAATATCTAGTAAAATATTATTTACTCTCATCATGGGAAAGATAAAATAAATCAGTTATTAGAAATGAGTTGTTAAAACTATTATGTTTACAAATGTATTGAACAAGTCTTCTTTCTGTTAAACAAAAAATTGGGGGAAAATAAACAGAGGGGGTTAATAATTCAGGAGGGCTAATAATTCTGACTTCAACTGTATCTAAAAAAGAAAAATCCAAGTACAGAAACACTAATACTGTTAATTAAAAGCTTAAGATGTGATAAAAGACAAAAGATAAAAGACCAAAAAGATGTGTCTTTAAATGCTTTTTAAAAAGTTCAACTGATCCCTCAACTGGTTGAATATATATAGGGGTGCTTGACCATGCAGAGCTCGATATGCAATTAACAGAATCTTAAAATTTACTCTAAAACTAATAGGAAGCCAGTAAAGTGCCTTAAGCGCAATAGTAATGTGCGACCTCCTACTGTTGGTTACTTGCAACTTGCAATTGATCCATAAAAGATTTGTTCAGACAAGTGAACAGAATATTACAATAATCCAACCATGAAGAGATAAAGACATGGACAAGCATCTTCATCTCTTCCTTTGAAACAATATTTCTGATGTTTGCGATGTACATGGCTATTAAAACACAGAGCTCTATCAAAGATGACACCCAGATTTCTAATGAAGCAATCAGTAGATTAGTATTTCACTTTAAACCTTAGATCATCATTTTAATTGTTCGTCTATCCCTGCCTCAGGTGCCATAAAAAAAAATAAAAATCCATTCCCCGCCATAATAAATGCATCTCAATGTACACCCGAAGTGATCCAGGCAGAACAGAATGAGGGGAAAAAAGACGTAGAGCGTTTACGACAGAAGTAATCTATGTTTTGGCAGGAGCCCCAAAAGCGGTGGATTATTTCTTATTGTGACAAACCTGAGGTTGGTTTGTGGAGGTGAGGATTAAATTGATTTACAGTGAGCCTTTAACATCAGGGGGAAACACTGTATATCAGGCCTGACAGGTAAATCCCATCTCAGAGAAGCAGTGAGCAGGACAAGCCGAGTCTATTTGTCTGGCCGGTGACAGAAACCAGGCCTCGGCTTCAGAAAGCGTTCGAGGGAGGAAGGAAGTCGACTTTTTTAATCTCATCTCTCAAACTCTCCCCTTTTCAGAGCGAAAATGCCGTTACTATATTATTCGCGTGTCTTCGCAAGCCATTAAAAAGCAAATGTCTGGATCACTTGGGAAATCACAGCAGGCTCTGTTACACGCAGTTTGTCTTTTTAGATGAACACGCCGCAGTCCCGCTTCCACCCACGGGGCATTAACATCCAGACTTCTGCATTTCTGTAACTACAGCAGAAAACATCAGCCACTTTCATACTGTACATACAGACTGTTCCTAAAAATGTGTGATAAATTCCTGTAAAGAGATCATGTGTGAACAGGTCCATTTAAAATATACCAGAAAATATGTTCCGGCAATTTTTCCGTAACGAGAAGTTTTATCATTATCAGTAAATCTTTAGAGCACATTTTAAAATTGATCAGTAAGTCTTTTTGGTAATTTTTATGACAATTTGTCCAACCGCTTCAGATTATCCTAATGTGGTGTAAAAAATGTATCTATCCTACCTCAATGACAAATACTACTGTGGTTTTCTGCTTTGCATTGTAAAATAAAAATACAAATAAATCAGTGTAACTTGATGAAAAATTATTAATTATAGGGTATTGTACACACTACCTGACAAAACCCGTGTCACCTATCCAAGTTTTAGGAATGACAAATATAACTTGACTTCTAGTTGATCATCAGCAAAGGTATAGAATATAAAGTCATGATATTGTGTATGAGCTTGGAGGACTGCATCCATACAGCTCTGACTCAAATATTTTTTAATAAAGTCATCTGGAATGGCAAAGAAAGTGTTCTTGCAGGACTCCCAGTTCATCAAGATTCTTTGGATTCCTCTTCAATGCCTCCTCCTCCATCTTACCTTCATCTTAATGTTCATGTCTGGTGACTAGGCTGGCCAATCCTGGAGCACCTTGACCTTCTTTGCTTTCAGGAACTTTAATGTGGAGGCTGAAGTATGAGAAAGAGTGCCAACCTGCTGAGGAATGTGCCTTCTCTCCTGTGGTTTGTAATGTAATGGGCAGCACAAATGTCTTGATACTTCAGGCTGTTGATGTTGCCATGAACTCTGCAGATCTTTTGCACGCTCCCATATTGAATGCCACCCCAAACCATGATTTTTCTTCACCAAACTTGACTGATTTCTGTGAGAGTCTTGGGTCCATGCGGGTCCCAATAGGTCTTCTGCAGTTTTGTGATGATTGGGTTCATCAGAAAAATCTACCTTCTGCCACTTTTCCAAATGATCGACTAGAAATCAAGTTATTATTTGTTGCTTTTACAACTGAAATTAACAACAAAACTTTTGTCAGGTATATTGTTCTTACAGTGCTGATACATTCATATACAGTATAAAACAAACAGATAGGACAATTTTACATTGCAAAATAAGTCATCAGATTGTCCTACCACTATTTCACGAGTTCACACTCATAGATATTTGACTGAATAGAATATGCATGTTTGGCGTGCTGTCCAGGGAGAGGGCTCTGAGCTCAGGAAGACACCCTAACTCGTGTTATTCCCCTTATCAGGATAGAGAGATAGGGTCCGAGCACAGAGTCTAGCCCGGCTCCAGAACGCTCCCCCTTCATACTTAAGTATCTGGTTTAATAGTGTGGAGTTGGGGTGGGGGAGGGATGCTGAAGTCGAGAGAAAACAGGTATGACGTGTTTGACTATTATCGTGCATAGGGGTTTGGTCTTGTGCTGATTGGATAATAGAATGATTGTGTGTGATGAATTAGCCTCGTCAAAGACTGACCGTGCTCCTCCCGAAATTTGTTTATAAAACATCACTTAATAAACCAGCCTAATCTCATGCAGAAACATAACTATTTTACATCTTGCCATTTGAGTGGCTAATTTGTACATGTACGATTTTTAAAAGGAGGCGTGTTTTTTTTGTTGTACAAATAAATTAATTCAAATTCATACAAATGTGTTAGCCACTAAATCAAAATGTTACGTATGTACATGTAGGATGACTTTAAAGTGCTTCTGTCTCGCTACAATCCAACCCGCTCTTTAAGATCTCAAAAGTCGAGTAAAGGAGGTTGAGCCTTCTTATTTATGGCCCCTAAACTCTGGAATAGCCTTCCTGATAATGTCCGATGCTCTCGCATTTCAAAACTAGATTAAAAACCTATCTTTTTAGCAAAGCATCCAGTGCATCACTTAGTGGTATGACGCATGAGTGTGCCCCATGCAGGCTTTTGCATCTCGTTTATATACACTATGAACAGCATCGATGGAATTGCTCCTCAGTGTTTGGACTCTCAGTAGTGATTATTAAACCACACTAAACTGAGCTAAACTGAACTGAGCTTAAACTGTTTAAATTTACTATAATCTTCCATGTGAAGCTGCTTTGACACAATCTACATTGTATAAGCGCTATACAAATAAAGGTGAATTGAATTGAATAGAAAAATACTTCACCAGATTGTCCTACCAGTCTAAACTAAATAACACCTTACATAAAAAAGAAACAAAAATCATGCACCAGTATTAAAAATATTTGTTTTATGTTGATCAGTGTTGTGTTGTGTTGGTCAAAATGATGTGTAAATGCACAGTAAACCCTGGTAAAATAATGTGACGGAGAAAATAAATATTGTTATGCTCACCAGCTGAAGTTCCCACAAACCTCACTAGAGGGCACTGTATCCATTAACTACATTTCCCACAACACTCTTCACTGATTACACTCACACACCTGTTACCTGTTACCAGATATTTAAGAAGCAGTTTATGCGAAGTCATTTTCAGTCAAATATAGTAAACTTTATACAATTTGCCTGTTTGTTTGCACGACAAAGTCCTTTTTTAAGACTGAAAATGCAGATTTTAAAGTGGATGTTTTTTTTTTATCCCAGCATTGTCATGTCTATATACAGTAAACACCTGAAAACGAAAGTCTTTGAAAACGATGATGATTACGCACATGCATATTAAGTATTTAGAAAGGTGTGGATTAAAGGCAACCGCAAAACAATATAAAATGTGTTAATGCAGATTGTTTTGAATAATTGTGTAATTTTTGGTTGTATGATGTGTCATGATGCTACTGCCCTAACTTAATTGCCCCTAGTGGCATAAGTAAATATGTTAAACTTAAGTTGTCAGGTAAGCATGAAACCTTTTCAAAATGCAGGGAAAAACCTCTTTGTTTCTGGCTACATGGTTGTTTATACACTAATCACATCCTCCATAAAGCAGAACCCAAGTTCTCTTTTACAGAAAGAAATGTATGTTCTGGGTGGTTAAATGTTACAATAAACATTGATGATATCCCCTCTGACTGGGTGGGCCAAACAGCAACAGGCCAGTAAACTTCTGCTCAGACAATCAGAAACAGTCAAGCTGGACTGGATATTTGGAGCAGCCATGCAACATGATGTGAAATAAAGATGGCTGGAAAAGCCTGGACTCGTAGCCTAAGGGTGTCAGTCCAAGCCACAGTAAATGAGCACAGAGCAGCTGGAGAAAACAGGCTTTTGTTTGGCTTAATCCTGCTGTAGAACAGAAGATATTACAGTTTACAGCTCACGTCTCTGGAGAGGCAAACTGAGACTCGAGGAGCCCACAGACTGGTGAACTAATGAAGCAGTGCTTTCACTTCTGATCTTCAGTGACATGTGTTTTTAGGAGAGGAAAAGATTGGGAATGAGGGAGACCTGAGAACATTTTTACAGAGGGACAAACATCAGATGATATAGAGACACATCAATCATCATTAATGGCCTTTCTACTAAAACAAAACAAGCACTTATGAGCCATGGGCAAATTTACTCTTATTTTACCACTCTGTTTTTAATGTTTTATGGTACATATATTTTGACTGGGTGACGCCGTGTCGCAGTGGGTAGCACGTTCGCCTCACAGCAAGAAGGTCGCTGGTTTGTGCCTCGGCTGGTTCAGTTATACCCAGCCGAGTCATGTTCTACCCGTGTTCGCGTGGGTTTCCTCTAGGTGCTCCAGTTTCCCCCACAAGTCCAAAAACATGTGGTACAGGTGAATTGGGTATGCTAAAAATTGTCCGTAGTGTGTGTGTGTGTGTGTGTGTGTGTGTGTGTGTGTGTGTGTGTGTGTGTGTGTGTGTATGGATGTTTCCCAGTGACGGGTTGCAGCAGGAAGGGCATCCGCTGCGTAAAACGTGCTGGATAAGTTGGCGCTGTGGCGACCACAGATTAATAAAGGAACTAAGCCGAAAAGAAAATAAATGAATGAATGAATTGAATGAATGAATGAATGAATGAATGAATGTTTTGACTGTATTTGGTGAATGTTTGGGTGAACTTTATTTTGTTTGTTTAGTTTTTTCTTGGCTATTATCTGAATAATAATATTATTATATTGTATTATATTATTAAACTGTTATATACAGTATGTGATTATTTTAGTTTTAAGCTTGAAAACTGTTTTATATAT
>CAIGQZ010032287.1:10324652-10335668 GCA_903798205.1 Danio tinwini
GTGTGTGTGTGTGTGTGTGTGTGTGTGTGTGTGTGTGTGTGTGTGTGTGTGTGTGTGTGTGTGTGTGTGTGTGTGTGTGTGTGTGTGTGTGTGTGTGTGTGTGTGTGATTATTATCAGTTTGTTTGTACATGTGTGTGTGTCTCAGATATAAATGTGCATATATAGTCATAGGTAATAAGCACATACTTTAAATGGTCCGAGTTAATATAGTTTAGTGCGGTTTTGATAATTTTACACATCCTGCAACAATCATTTATTTCTATTGTAAATATACATAAAAACAGTGATTATAGCTTCAAGATACATTTCTATATTATAACTGCAGCGTATGTACGGTTTCACTTAGACATTAACTTCAAACCAAATTTAGAAATCAATATCTGTGAATTATGACAGATTTTTGTTTTAAAGTGTTCACACATGTTTGCCGTAAAATAATCTGTTCATAGAGATGACCCGGAGACGAGTGAAGATGTGGTCTAGCATAGAATGATGTCACTTAAAAGTGTATTGAAAGAAAACAGATTTACTTTATACTTAAAAGTTGAAGTCTTTCATTAAGGAGGAAGATACGAGTAAAGACATATAATTGAAGAGAGGATACGGATAATGGGAAGCAGCCACAGAAGATTCCGGCAACTAAATAAAGATTTCAGCCATGATAGTTGATCTCTAGCCCAATATCTCAGGGCAACCACAGCAAACCATATGCCTGCCTGTCAGATCCAGGACCGAAACGGAAACTGAAGAGCATACCAGAGCTTGTGTTCAATTCAGTTATTCATACTGTATGGATGAGTATGGAAGCCTGTTTTTAACTACAGGTTTAAAAATAAAATAAATGTTTTTTTGTTTGTTTTTTTATCTTAAACTATTTAGAAAACCTGTTGTTTCAACAACAGGTTAAAATAAAATAAAATAAAAGTTTTTTGGGTTTTTATTCCAATGCTGTGTAAGCGTGAACATTTTGAATTTACTTGCTTCATTCGCACATCAAATTCACTTCACAATAGGCGTGGATTCGTGTCATGGGTAGGGCTTCTGTCTGCCCGGTTAGTCTAGCTTCATTATTAAATGGCTGAGATGGATTTTATTGACAGAATAACTGTGTTTATGTGCTTTTATAAAGGCTGAAAAACAGTGTCAATTCATTTGGAGACGTGTCTGAGTCCACTAGATCCTTTCAGAGGTGCACCTAGCTCTGTGAGTTTATCAACTCCTCTAAAAAACTGGATGATGGAGGCCTTCAGCAGTGCTTCACACTGAGCCGAGCCCAGTTTGATGAACTGTTGTCCGGTGTGGGCAGGAGGGAAAAAAGTCTGCTGAAGATCAGATTTTCCAACTTGAGTGATTCAACTCATCAATCGTGCAAAACACTCAACTTGCCCCACTTCATTTGCGCGAATCGCGTCATTTGCGGCACCTCATTCAACCGTATCGCGTTGCAGGATATCCATTCATGTATTTGCATTGACTTAACATGTAAATCACTCACGCTTGATGCTTCTGCCGCGTCTGGTGTAAA
Organism: Danio tinwini; assembly: GCA_903798205.1. Taxonomy (NCBI): domain Eukaryota; kingdom Metazoa; phylum Chordata; class Actinopteri; order Cypriniformes; family Danionidae; genus Danio; species Danio tinwini. Next base: position 10,326,179 of record CAIGQZ010032287.1, read on the forward strand.
CGCACCATAAAATTATTTATACAACCTGTTTCAAATAACATATTTAACAATATAATAACAATATTAAAATAGAATAAAATGTAATTATTTAAAATAGAATAAAATAAAAAGTTTTTTCTGAGATTATTTAGAAAACTTAAAAAAAAAAGTTAAAATAGAATACATTAAAATAAAATAAAATAGAAGTTTTTTATTACTCTGAGATTATTTAGACAACCTGTTTCAACAACAGGCAACAACAGGTAAAAATAAAATATAAAAATGTATAAAAAAATTTAATAAAATAAATAAAATTTAATAAAATAAAAATTATTAAAAATAAATAAACTTTTTGCCATCTAAGACTATTTATTTCTCCTTTTTTTCTCAAAATTCCAAGTTTAAATCTAGCAATTCTGAGCTTATAGCACATCTCACAATTCTATGTGTCACCCAACTTTTTTCTTCAAGATGTTCTTGAATTTAACTTTATTTCTTAAACAATTTTAAATGATATCTCATTATTCTCCAAAATTGAATGATATATAACTTCAGAATTACAAGATGTTAACTCAGAATTCAGCTTTTATTTCATTGATCTTTTTTTTATTAAAGTTTTTTTCTTATATTATATCTCATGGGTGACACGGTGGCCCAGTGGTTAGCACTGTCACCTCACAGCAAAAAAGTCAGGGGTTTGAGTCCCGCCTGGGTCAGTTGGCATTTCTTTGTGAAGTTTGCATGTTCTCCCCATGTTGGAGTGGGTTTCCTCCGAGTGCTCAGTTTTCCCCACAGTCCAAAGACATGCGCTATAGGTGAATTGGGTAAGCTAAATTGGCTAAAGTGTATGTGTTTGAATGAGTGTGTATGTATGTTTACCAGCACTGGGTTGCAGATGTGTAAAACGTGCTGGATAAGTTGGCGGTCCATTTTGCTGTTGCGACCCCTGATGGATAAAGGGACTAAGCCGGAGGAAAATGAACGAACAAATTATATCCCGCAATGCTGTTTTTTATTTCCTCAGAATTGCGAGATTATATTTAGCTAGTCTGTTGAAATTATTTGATAAATCTCACAACGTTTTTTCTCAGAAATGCAATATAATATCTCAGAATTCTTAGTTTATATTTCACAATTTTTTTTAGAGTTTCTGTCTTGCCACTTTTGTCTCACAATTGCTCCTAAAATTCTTATTTTATATCAGAATTTGAATCAGAATCTGTTTAATTGCCAAGTGTGCTTTACACACACAAGAAATTAGTTTTGGCTACAGAAGCTTCCAGTGTACATAAAGTGACAACACAAAATTAAATTTGAGACAATACAACAAACATTGAACAAAGATGCAATTAGACAAAAACTCTAGATTGGTATTGATTCTGTGTACATTTTCAAATTCTAAGAAAAATTGCAGAATCCAAACTTAGAGCTTTGAAATATGAACAAAATCAATAGATAGAGTAACACTTACAGTTGAAGTCAGAATTATTAGGCCCCCCTTAATTTTTTTTTCTTTTTTAAATATTTCCCAAATGATGTTTAACAGAGCAAGGAAATTTTCACAGTATGTCTGATCATATTTTTTCTTCTGGAGAAAGTATTATTTGTTTTATTTTGGCTAGGATAAAAGCAGTTTTTAATTTTTTAAAAGCCATTTTACGGTCAAAATTATTAGCCCCTTTAAGCTTTATTTTATTCTCATAATCTACAGAACAAACCATCATTATACAATAACTTGCCTAATTACCCTAACCTGCCTAGTTAACCTCATTAACCTAGTTAAGCCTTTAAATGTCACTTTTAGCTGTATAGAAGTGTCTTGAAAAATATCTAGCAAAATATTATTTACTGTCATCATGGCAAAGATAAAATAAATCAGTTATTAGAAATGAGTTATTAAAATATGTGTATAAATGTGGGAAAAAATTCTCTGTTAAACAGAAACTGGGGAAAAAAATAAACAGGGAGGCTAATAATTCTGGGGCTTTAATTATTCTGACTTCAACTGTATATAGTATAACAAAACTTTAAAAAACTCAAAATTATGAAACACTGAATTTATATCTCACAATTCTTTTACATCTTACTTTTTTTTCCAGAATCACAACTACTGTTCATGACTCAAAATTGCAATATTTCTTTTGATAACACTTTAGTTTAAGTAACATTTCACACTATTAACTAATCCCCAATCCTACCCAATACCTAAACCCAACTACTAAGGTAACTACTAATAAGCTACTAATAAACTACCAGTGGTAAAGTAACAAATTACAAATACTCAAACTACTGTATTAGAGTAGTTTTAAAAATGTGTACCTTTACTTTCTCTTGAGTACATTTTTTGTGCTGTATTTGTACTTTTACTCCACTACTTTCCTTCAACCTGCAGTCACTACTTTATTTGTTCTTGTCTATGGGGATTAGAAAAATCAGTCCTAAGATTCCTGTCCAATCAAATCGCACATAGAAGGTAAATTGCCTCATAATGAACTACCCCAAGACGTGGGCGATTTATAATTGCAGCAAACTTTTTGGAAACATTAAATGTGTCCAAGATGTCCAAAATCTTTACACGCACTGACCCAGAGACTGTTTAGATGCATGTCACTAATGAGAAGATGACGGATGTTTACTCTATGATGACAGAAATGGCCATAAACACCCAGCAGGCACAAGACGTCAACATGATATCAGATTGATGTTGTACCTTAACAACATCATTTTGTTTGCATTTTGTTTGGAAATGAAAATTGGTTTGACGTCAGAACTCAATGTCAGGCCAACGTCAATGTCCAACGTCCAACCTAAAATCAACGTCTAATGATGTTACAGTTGTCATTGTGTGGACGTTACCACTATGACATCTATCAGATGTGGGATTTTGGTTTCTATACCTGATGAACAAATGCTAGTTTTTGACGTCAATATTGCGTTGATTTAAGATGTCAGCTTGACATTGGATTTTGGTCACTTTCCAACACAACCTAAAAATCAACCAAATATCAAAATCATTTGATGATTGGTGATTGAAATAAGGTTGTCCTTAGACACTGGCTAGACATTGAATTTTGGTCACGTTATGACATCTTGTGCCTGCTGGGCAATAACTAAATGCACTACAGAATGTTACAATTACACACTTTCACAAATTAGATGTAAATGCATCAGCTTTTTACAGTGTAATACTCACTACTCACTACCTCTTGAGTCTAGTTTTACTCATACTTTGAGTAATATTTACAACAGATATTTTTACTCTACTTGCACTACATTTTTAAGCAAGTAATGATACTTTTACTTAAGTATGATTTTTTTAGTACTCTTTCCACCACTGTTAACTACTAATAAGCAGTAAATTAAGAGTTTATTAAGCCTAAATCTTAGTTAATGGTTTGTAATAGCATTAATTGTACATTAAAAGTATAAAGTATGACATGTCTGTCTTTATCTGCTTTGCTAAAATGAAATTAAATCAATATAAAAGTAAAAAAACAACAACTCAAAACTGAAAATAAAAGTCTGAATTGGAAGAACACTCCTGCAATGCGCACACACACCTCAACGAACATCTACGCTTTGATATTTCCCAAATGAGGTGTAAAAGCAGCCGTCTTGGTAATTAAAGTCAGCTGTGTGGGTAATGGAGCAGCTTGTATTTTTCTCTAATCATATTTGAGTGCTCTCCACCCATAAACACGTTTATTTAGGGGCAAATATGTTGAGTGTCGTAGTAACGAAGGAAAGGCATTATGTCGTCCAGATGCTAAGCAGTCAGTCAACGGAAACGCTCGTAACAAAAAAAGCTAAGTAAAGTGCCAGAACATTATTAATGGAAACATCCACTTACCTTGATTAGCAGGGAAGGTTTTGAGCTGCATGCCGTCCACCAGGTGGTTGATGGAGAGCTTTGGCCAGTGAAGGTACAGCTGGCAACCCTGAATCAAAGATGCCTTAACTTCATGATCTCGTGCCAGGATGTCCTATATAACAATAGTTGGCATTGTGTCATTGATGGTACAATATTAGGATGCATGGGTTGGATATATATAAATAGCATATTTGTTATTGGCTGATATAGGAGATTCTTCGTTTGCTTCCACTTTATATTAGGAGACTACAGTGCTCAGCATATATAAAGTACACCCCTCACAATCTATCTTTTAAATAAAAATTTTCTATAGGATGCTATACAACGTTATATTTGTGCATATAGACCTTTATCTTGGTTGCGGCATAGAGGGCATAGCGACCAGCGTCTTCCGGTAGGATGCTTAGAACTTCCAATTATACCATTTACAACTGATTAATCTTGACCCGAAAATGGTTGTTTTTTGTGATCCACAACTTTGATTTTGAAAGGTGTGTGTTAAAGCCATTATACTTCTGTCAGATGCGGTTTAAGCGTAAGAGTCTGCCATCAGATACGATGCTGAAATATAGGCCCAATCTCAATTCTATTTTTGTACCCCTTCCCCTTGGCCCTTGAAACAAGAGTGTGAAGGGGATGGGCTTCAAAATTTACCCCTAAGAAATAAGACACCACTATAACACCTGCACATGTCATCATGTTATTGCAATCTCTTGCTTCATATGAGATCGACGATGGCCACTGCTGTAGTTATTGCAGTTGCGTTATTTTTTGGTATTTACCTTCAGGAAATCACAGAAGGCAACGATATCATGTTATCATAACCATATAATGTGGCAGTAAGCTCGTAACTGTGCTGTGCATTTACACCGTGGCCATATTCATCTATGTAAACAGACAAAAACACAAAAACAACAATAACATTACACCAGACACTGTTGTGCTGCATTCACACCAGACGCAGAAGTCAATGCAAAGGCGTGAATAGACATCCTGTGGCGCAATACGCACGATGGTGCAGTGCGAATGACACGAATTGCGCAAATGGTGTGGTGCGAATGACGCGAATTGCTCGATACACGCCAATGGCGCGGCGTGAATTGAGCATTTTGTGTTAACCAATCAGGAGCTTGCACTTGTAGGGGCGTGATTATGATGTAGCGCCTGTTGTTGGTGTCCCGGGGGGAAATCCTCCTGCCTACACCGACAACAGTTCATCAAACTGGGCTCGGTTCAGTCAGAAGCACCGCTGAATGCTTCCATTATCCAGGTACAGTTTCTGGAAGAGTTTATGAGCTCACAGAGCTGGGTGCACCTTTGAAAAAATCTAGTGGACTCAGACACTGCAAATGAATAGACGCTGTTTTTAAGCCTTCGTAAAGCACATAAACACCAGACGGGGAACGCGCGGATAAATCACACTATTCGCGCATAAACAAACGCATGAACATTTTGAGTTTACTTGCTTCATTCGCGCATAAAAATTTGCTTCATTCACGCGCCAAATTCACTTCAGAACAGACGTGGATTCGCGTCATGGGCAGGGTTTATGTTTGCCCGGCGGGTAACTATAGCTTTGTTGCTAAATGGCTAACATGGATTTTATTGACAAAATAACAGTTTATGTGCTTTATGAAGGCTGAAAAACAGCGTTGATTTGTTTGGAGCAGTGACTGAGTCCACTAGATTCTTTCAAAGGTGCACCCAGCTCTGTGTGCTCATAAACTCCTCCAGAAACTGAACCTGGATGATAGAAGCACCAAAAGAGCACTTTTTTGTCAGACAGCTCACTGGTTTGACTTTCATTCACCGTCATTCATTTAAAAAAACACCCAAACATGTTTTACTCAAACGTATAAACTCTACAGGTGCCTGATATTTAGATGTGGAGCTAACATTAATCAGATTCACTCTAGTGAACTGCATCCATGTTAGCACGTCACGTTTGATGTGGTAATTTCACAGTAGAAATACACAGAGGTTCGAAGACTCGTTCTCGCCACCTACAGTGCAACAGCTCCCAACCCAACTTTGAGAATAGATTAATGCTGATATTTTTATTATCGCCCGATAACAGCCCACCATTTCTTTAAAGTGTTGTGAAAAGGAATGGCAACACTACAAAGTGGTAAACTTTACTGTTCCTACATTTTAAATAATCTTTGTTGTATTGTCTGCAGTGAATCACAAGTCAAAGTAAATTTAGAAATCACTACTTTTTTTTTTGCGTTTTCCATACTGTATTTCCAATAATGTTCAGTAACCTCATTATTTCCAATAATGTAGGGGTATAACCCCGGTGTCCTGGCTTAATTCCCTCTCTGCCCTGCCCATCCACCAAATTGGCTCTATCACTGTCTCTCCGCTTCACCTATAGCTGGTGTGTGGTGAGTGCACTGGCGCCATTGTCCTGTGGCTGCCGTCGCATCATCCAAGTGGATGCTACACAATGGTGGTGGTGTGGAGAGACCCCCTCTCATGATTGTGAAGCGCTTTGGGTGTATGGCCATACACAATAAATGTGCTATATAAATATACATTACATTTACATTACAACCAAACTATTATTTTAACTACATTATAACTCACAAACAAATGATTTAAAATTTTTGTGATTTTTGTTTATTTTACAGTATTTGAACAAAACTTTATAGAATTTAAATAGTCAACAGTGCATCCATAGTAATTGGTTTGTAAGGACATTTACCTTTATATTATTTAAATTATACCTTTTTCAGCTTCTCGTAACCAGAGCGAGATATTTTGAGAATCTCGCAGGTTTCGAGTGTCAGGACACACTGGACGATGTCACTTCTCTCTGCTGCATTTACAGGTTCACAAGATCCAAAAGAACCTCCAGTTGCAATCTAGATCAACAAACAAACAAACAAACAAACAAGATCATTTTCTTTAACAAATTATCATTTTCTTTAACAAAATAGCTGATTAGTGCACCTATTATTACTATTCATATACTACAATCATCCTAATTAATGTAGGCCTATTGTGAACTGTGACCACTACGATAAAAATTAATATTAGACAATATTTAATTAAAGGCCCCATAAAATACAATAAATGACAATTTTTTAAATCATTCCATTTTAATTTGTATTAAAGCATTCGCTAAAAAACCATGACATCATTGAAATATTTGGAATAAAATTAATACTTTTGGTCACTGGTCAATGCATTGTAAGGCGATGCAGTGGCGCAGTAGGTAGCATGATTGCCTCACAGCAAGAAGGTCGCTGGTTTGAGCCTCGGCTGGGTCAATTGGCATTTCTGTGTGGTGTTTACATGTTTTCCCTGTGTTTGCATGGGTTTCCTCCGGGTGCTCCGGTTTCCCCCACAAGCCCAATGACATGTGGTATAGGTGAATTGGGGGTGTTAAAAATTGCCCGTAGTGTTTGGATGTGAATGAGTGTGTATGGATGATGGGTTGCAGCTGGAAGGGCATCTGCTGCGTAAAACATATGCTGGATAAGTTGGTGGTTCATTCCGCTGTGGCGACCCCAGATTATTAAACGGACTAAGCCCAAAAGAAAATAAATGAATGAATGCATTGTAGTTTTCATTTGTGCCTGAAATCTGGTTTATTCCACAAAACGTTGAACTCTTAACTCTTCTAAAGTTGAAACATTGATTTTATCTAAAAATAAATATAAACACGAATAAATAAAAACATGAGTAAACATAAAAATAAACATAACATTTACATTTCAAATCAGAAGAAATATCATCAGAATTAAAATCAAACGTTTTGTTAATCACGTTAATCAAGACATTTTAAATCAGAAAAAAAGGTCATCAGGTCTAAAACACTTTTTTCATAATACTATGCAAAAACACTCAAAATGGTAAAATTTACTTTTTAAATCTGAAGAAATATCATCAGAATAAAACCAAACTTTACTCAAACCCATGTCTGAAAACATCTGTATGGTTTTATCTAAAAAGATAAATATCAACATGTCTGAAAAATAACACCTTTTTGATGTATTATTTAAAAAACGCCGAAAAAATGCAAAATTTACATTTTAAATCAGAAGAAATATCATCGGAATAAAACTAATCTGAAAATATAACACATTTTTGTTATATTATGCAAAAAAAATCTTGAATATGGCAACATTTTACATTTTAAATCAGAAGAAATACCATCACAACAAAAGTAAACTTCACTCAAACCCATGTCTGAAAACATTTATATGGTTTTATCGAAAAAAAATATATAAACATGTCTGAAAATAGAACACATTTTCGATATTTAATGCAAAAAACCCATCAAATAGGTAACATTTACATTTTAAATCAGAGGAAATATCATCGAATAAAACCCAATGTTTGCTCAAATCCATAACCATAAATTCTAAGTCCAGAGTAACAGAATTTGTGGTTTCTTATGTTTAAAACTAGAGCTGCACAATTTGACGTTTCAGCATCGATATCGCAATGTGCACACACATAATAGTCACATTGCAAGATATGCAATGTTGTTGAGTATGAATTATAGTTGAACGGGAGCCACAGAATTGTATTTCATTTCTGTAATTATATAAAATATATATGTATACGTCTTGTTTCTAGTCCAAATAACCACATTTCAAAGCGAAAACAAGATTATTTTACTTACCTCACTGGCAGATCATTTTGCTTGTTATAAGAAAAATTTGACATTTCTTCTCAAGTTCTCAAAAACAAAACAATATTTTAACTTGATCAAAGAATGTCGAAGACTACAAAAGAGACAAAGCAAAGTAAGAAAACATTTATTGCATTGTGATTATTCAATTTCTGTACGTGAATACAATGAGGCTCCCCAGAAAATCCATCAAATAGTGCTATTTAAACTGTCTTGTGAAACTGTATTCATATCACAACAATCGCAGAAAAATAAAATATCGCAATATCAGATTTTTCCAAAATCGTGCAGCCTTATTTGAAAACACATTGTTTTAATAAAAGTGGTTTCTTATATTTTTTTGCATGTCTATAATTTCCTCAGTAAGAATGGTAATGTTTTTTTAGTTAAGCAAAGCAAAGAACCCATCACAGATAGGCAAGTAGTGCAATGTTGTTACCGTAGAAACTGTCTGATTCTCTCTCAGGGTTTCGTGGTTGAATGGTTTCACTGAGCCCTTCAGAACAAGGTAAAATCCATTATGTGCAAAAACTGTAATCGGAGAACGAGAAGCAGATATAAATATGGCAGAAAACAACATGCTCAATTAAAAAACTTTCCATTCAGCAGTTACGGTTCAGCCGTTTCAGGTCAAAGCACTTGACCCTATTATGCAGGTGGGCAAGAAGCCGATTCAATCTTATTGCCGTATTTGTTATGTGCAGAAATAAGACTCTGCAAGCTACAAGAATTCAAAAAGGAACCAACTCATATCATCCTGGGGGGGTTTATAAACAGAGATATTGATTGTATTCTTAATAAATCCAAATGTAATGGTGCCATATGTGGATATACAGTACTGTGCAAAAGTCTTAGGCCACTGGTATTTTCTCCAAAAACAAAGGTTTAAAGTTGGTTATTTTTATATATTTTTGTAGCAAGTCAGCTTGAATTATCAATTTACATTTAAAAAGATTATTTTTGTCATATATATATATATATATATATATATATAT
>CAIGQZ010032287.1:10336068-10347727 GCA_903798205.1 Danio tinwini
ATATATATATGTATCGTATCCACAAGTAAAACAAATAAATCACTTTTAAACACAAAGATCTGAATGAGATGAAAACTCTCTGAAAGCAAACCCTTGGTACACTAAGAAACCCATATCTCACTCCTCACACGCAAACTTTCCAGACGGCTATCAACAGCAAATCACAGTGTTTATGCTCTGTAATCATCTGCAGCTCAAACTCGCATTCATAACGAAGCCCTTCCCCACTCCATCTGTGACATACAACACGCCACAGCCATTACCGCCATCGCTCGAGACCAATCAATAACGAAATCTCCATCTCCAGAACACCAGACGCTTGCAAAACGCCAAGCATCGCGGTGGAGGCACGACTTCATACTTTCATCAAATTGTCTTTCCTTTATGTATTTGCTCAGTGGCCCTGAAAGTACATGTGGCTGTTATTGAGCACAGATTAGCAGACGAATGAACACGTCGGAAAAAAGAAAAAAAAGCATGACTGGTTGGGCTCTCAACCTTTTAGAAACACATTCAAACACTTGACTACATTAAAAGGCAAGACTGAAAGAAGATGTCGATTAAAAGATCTGGGCAATTTCTCTTGATAGATTGTGTTGCATGAGACTACTGATATATGATATATACTGTAAAGAGTTTTGGGTGAGAAAATCAAAGAGAGTGATTTACAAATATTTGCAAGGATCTGGATCAGTAAAAGCCAATGTGGAGATACTGTGTGTGATGCTGGTATCAGATGAGAGAGTTCACTGATTATAACTAATATAAAATGCTATTTTACATGGCAGCAGCATGTACACATGGTCAGGAGCAGGACGATCTGCTGTAGTTTAAACCGAGCATCAGAATGAGGAAGAAAGGTGATTTAAGTGACTTTAAAAATGGTATAGTTGTTGGTGCCAGACGGGCTGGTCTGACCATTTCAGAAACTGCTGATCTACTGGGATTTTCACGCACAACCATCTCTAGGGTTTACAGAGAATGGTCCAAAAAACAGAAAACATCCAGTGAGCGGCAGTTCTGTGGGCGCAAATTCTTTGTTAATGTCAGAGGTCAGAGGAGAATGGCCAGACTGGTTCAAGCTGAAAGGCAACAGTAACTCAAAAACCACTCGTTTCAACCAAGGTCTGCAGAAGAGCATCTCTAAATGCACAACACGCCGAACCTTGAGGTGGATGGGCCACAGCAGCAGAAGACCACACTGGGTGCCACTCCTGTCAGCTAAGAACAGGACAATGAGGCTACAATTTGCACAGGCTCACCAAAACTGGACAATAGAAGATTGGAAAAAAGTTGCCTGTTCTGATGAGTCTCAATTTCTGCTGTTACACTCAGATGGTAGGGTCAGAAATTGGCATCAACAACATGAAAGCATGAATCTATCCTTTTTTGTATCAACGGTTCATGCTGGGGGTGGTGGTGTAATGGTGTCCAGGATATTTTCTTGGCACAATTTGGACCTTGTTGAATCTATGCTACGAAGGATTAAGGCAGTTCTGAAGGCAAAAGCGAGTCCAACCCGGTACTAGTAAGGTGTACCTAATAAAGTGGCAAGTGAGTGTAGTACTATAGCGTTAACTTTTTTTGCTTTATTATGCAGCTTATGTCTTTTGGCATAAGTTGTGAGGGTTGGGTTTAGAGGTAGGCCTACAGTATTACCATATGATGCCAGGTATTTTTTTACTGAATCAAGCGGAAAGTGCTACACCAATGGAAAGTCCTCATAAACCACCAAAACCAATGTGTGTGTGGCATAGGATTAGGGTTAGTGCATGTGTCTGTGTATCTCACTGATCTGTCCACGGTCCCATGTCTCAACGGTGGTGATGGTACTGATCTGTTTCAGCTCCTGCGAGTCCAATGTTGAGCTCAGGCTGTGGACTCCCTTCAGCAGTTTATTAATGACATGATGCTCTGACTGGGATCTCTCTATAGGGCTGCAAAACACACAAAGAACCACAAACTCATTTTTCAGGAAACTAAACAGCACATTTTACTCAATGGGCTTTTATACCAGTGTTGGACAAGTTACCATACAACCCCAAATCAGAAAAAAGTTGGAAAAGTATGGAAAAAGCAAAAGAAAAAAAAAGTAATGATTTCCAAATTTACTTTGACTTGTATTTCATTACAGACAATATGAATGCAAAATATTTCATGTTTTATCTGGTCAACTTCTTTTCATTTGTAAATATTTATCCTTTCCTGTCATTCATACCTGCAACACATTCCAAAAAAGTTGGGACAGGAGCAGTTTAGGGCTAGCAATCAGGTAAATAAATTAAATAATGATGTGATTTGAAACAGGTGATGTCAACAGGTGATTGTAATTATGATTTGGTACAAAAGCAGCAACCAAGAAAGGTCTAGTCCTTAATTAAACATGGGCAGAGAATTGCTAGTTTGCCAACAAATGTGTGAGAAAATTATAGAAATGTTTACAAAAAAAATGTTCTTTAAAGAAAAATATGAAGTCATTTGGATATTTCACCTTCAACGGTGCAGAACATAATTAAAAGATTCAAGGAATGTGGACAAGGGCGCAAGTCTAAGCTGAACAACTGTGATCTTCAATCTCTCAGGCGGCACTGCATCAAGAATAGTCATTCATCTACTGCATAAGCGATATCACCTACTTTGGCAAACCTTTGTCAAGTAACACAATATGTAGTTACATCAATTAAAACTGTACTGTGCCAAAAGGAAGTCTTGTGTTAACAGTTTCTAGAAGCACTGTCGACTTCTCTGGGCTCAGAGGCATATGGGATGGACCATCACACAGCAGAAGCGTGTACTGTGGTTAGATAAATCAGTATTTCAGGTATCTTTTGAGAGAAATAGACAGCAAGTGCTCCATACCAAAGAAGAAAAAGATCATCCAAACTGTTACCAGCAACAAGTCCAAAAGCCAAGCTCAGTCATAGTATTGGGTTGTGTGCCCTTGGCAAAGCTAAACAAAAATCATTTTTTGTTTCATGTATTCTTTTATGAAAATACTAACAAATGTCCTAATTGTTCTGTAAAATATCTGATAATCAGATTCTCAATTATATGTAACAACATGTACTTTGTCATTTTAAACCGCTTAATAATGATCATATTATTTGATCTATGATGGGTGATGTGCACAAGCATGTTAGAGAAGCATTGGCGAGATTAGAGCTGCTGGATTTACATGTTAATTCATCAACTTCTCCCAAATGACATGAGAGTATGTGGCTGTACGTGGAAGAATAACGAAAATGTTTTAGTTATCTAAACGGTGTGTATCTGATTTGAATAACGCACATTGTTAAATTATGTGTAAAGTGATTATTAAAGGTGTTTTCATAGACATCAGCATTTATTTTTGTAAACTATTAATGCATACGCTTGCGAGTACTTGTGTATTTAAATGTGTGACATCTAAAGTAAACATTATTTTCTTGACTGACTGCAATAATCTATCTAAGATAATATACAAAAATATATATAAAAAAAAGATGTACTGTATGGGTTTAATTTATCTACCTGAAAAATTACCTTCTTGAAACAGTAATTACTAGAATAGAGTAAAATTAGGTAAAATGATAAAATAAACTTTGATTGAATTAAATTAAATAACATTTAAAAATAAAAACAAATTTAATATGAATTAAATTAAAATAAATAAAAAAACATTTAAATATAAACAAATATTAAAATAAATAACATTTAAAAATAAAAACAAATACAATTAAATGGAATTAAATTAAATAAAAAAAATTCAAAAAATGAATAAAATGACATTTAAAAATAAAAACAAAAATTTAATAAATTAATTTTAAATGTAAATTTTATAAATTAAATAACATAAAAAAAAATAAAAATTTTATTAAAATTTATTAAAAAAACATTGAATTAAAAATGTTAAGTAAAATTAAATAACATTGGAAAAAAATTAAATTAAATAAATTTAATTTAATTAAAAATTTAATTAAATTAAATATTGAATGTTTTCATAAATATGCATCTGATTTGATTGACAGTATTACAGCAATTACAGCAATCTATGTACATTATAAAGTCAGCTAAAGACAAAAACGGTCTCAAAAAATCTGCAGTAAGTGTGTATCCTAGACAAACCCTGCAACCCAAACAAACAAAACAACTGCCTAATCTTTTTACACCCTCTCTATCCTACAGGCAGCATCTCAGATAATGTAACCTGAACACTTGCCATTACGAAAACCCTCAGCAGAACATTATCATGTCTAAATCTAATTCTTAAGGGAAAACAAGCATGATGCTGATGGTATTAACATGGTGTTTAGTTCCATAGGCATCTGAGAGATACATAAAAAGTCCAATGCAATAGCTGGAGGAGTGTGTGTCCATCAGGAGCGCAGCGCTGCCAGCATGAGTGAGTAATCACAATGCCGATCGGCTGTGTGCACACCAGTTTGCTTATGCTGGATGAAGGTCAAATCTGTCAATCAATCCTTTGTGAGCGCTTGTGTGTTTGGTAAATCAGTGTCAGGCTAAACAGAGCTGGCTTTAGAGAGGCAGAAAGAATAACAATTCTGCATTGTGCTAGAAAATTCCATCTCTCAATGATGACTGACATACATCAGTTTTTCCATGCAGGTGCTTTAATGGCAAAAAACTATTTCATGCACAGTTTCGTACAACCTCTCGTAAATGTCATTTATAATCTTGACATGTCGTACAAAATATTTGACTATTTAAAGAATAATAGTATTACATTTCTATGAAGTTAAAGTTGTGACAGTATATTAGGCTCCTGTATCAAATTTTCTTGCTGCGATTAACTCCTGAAACTGTTATCACGGTATACAGTATTATTGCGATATTGAGCTGCAAAAAAAAGATTACTTTAACAGGTATAATAACCAAAAACTACTTTGTGTTTTGCTTTACTGTACACTAGAGATGCGCGGATAATCTGAAATGTTACCCTTCATACAAATTATCCACCCGCCACCCGCCCGCACATATTATTTTATCTGATATATATATATATATATCCGCACCCGACCCACAGCCGATCGAGTAATTCTAAATCTTTGTTTTATGTGAGATGATAGGTCACTGTGGATCGTTCGTTATTAACAGCAGATTCAGCTTTAACATATAGGCTACAGGAAAAAGAGAACAAAAATGGTGTTACTTGAGCCTAAACGGCAGCTATGTTGTGTTTACTTGGCCTTTTTCTTTGCACTGTGCTGAAACAGAATAGCATCTAGCCTACTGTGCCTGGATTAGGGAGATTCGGCCTCGCCTCCAAAACACGGCCAGCTGCACTAAATGAGCGTTTGCTCGCACCACTTGTTGCAGGAATGCACAAGCTTCTCCTTGCAAGGCGCTGCAATCGTGTAAATAAGCGATCTTGTTTCTCCCAGAATGATAGCAGATTTTCCTCTGTTGACTCCTCTAACTGAATGTTTGCACATTACTCTTGCACTTCATCCATTATTTTGGGCGTCTCATCTTCACATTCTACAAGTCCACTCTCTGCTTTTTTGCTAGTCAACTGCTATGTCCCGCTACATCCACCCGCGACCCACCCGCAATTAATCAATGTGTTTTTTTATTACCCGACCCGCGGATTATCCGCAGCACCCGTGGATATAACCACCATCCGCGCATCACTATTGTACACTACAGTACCTGACAAAAGTCTTGTCGCCTATCCAAGTTTTACGGACAACAAATAATATCTTGACTTCTAGTTGATCATTTGGTATCAGAATTGGCTTATAAGGCAAAGGCCTCTAGATTACGCTTATTTTACCACAATAATATATGATCATGCCTTGATTTTTAATTATTTAATTAGGACAGTAAGGTCTGACTTTGCTTAAACAAAAGTCTTGTCACTTAACAGAAATAATGTACAGTATAGAATATAAAGTCATGGTGCAGTGGAAAAAGAATTAATATTGTGTATGACTCCCATGAGCTTGGAGGACTGCATCCATACATCTCTGCAATGACTCAAATAACTTATTAATAAAGTCATCTAAAATGGCAAAGAAAGCGTTCTTGCAGGACTCCCGGAGTTCATCAAGATTGTTTGGCATCTTCAATGCCTCCTCCATTTAACCCCAGAAATGTTCAATAATGTTAACTTCTGGTGACTGGGCTGGCCAATTCTGGAGCACCTTGACCTTCTTTTCTTTCAGGAACTTTGATGCAGAGGCTGAAGTATGAGGAGCGCTATCCTGTTGAAGAATTTGCCCTCTCCTGTGGTTTGTAATGTAATGGGCAGCACAAATGTCTTGATACCTCAGGCTGTTGATGTTGCCATCCACTCTGCAGATCTCTCGCACACCTCCATACTGAATTTAACCCCAAACTTGACTGATTTCTGTCAGAATCTTGGGTCCATGTCCATACCTTCAGTCACTTTTTCAAAAGATCAACTAGAAGTAAAATTATTATTTGTTGCTCTTACAACTAGGATCAACAACAAGACTTTTTGTCAGGTAGTGTATATACAGTGTATGTTCAGAGTACATGTTTTAAACAAATTCAAAGATGATAAAAAACAATAGGTACCCATTTACAATAAAGTCTCATTAGTAAATGTTAGTTAATGCATTAAAATCAACAGTGAGAAATTATGATTATATGCCAGATAGCCATATTATCATATTATTAGTCAAGCCCAAAGTAATTCATACTTCAAACCCAGGGGTATGAATAAGTTCAGGCTTGACTGTATATGTTAAAATTTATTTAAAAACACAACAGCATTTTATTAGTCAGTAACATTTCATGAAATGTTGACTTTTAATTTTAATGCATTATTAGGCATTATCTAAGATAGGGGTGTCAAACTCAGTTCCTGGGGTGCCGCAGACCTGCACAGTTTAGTTCCAACCCTGCTTCTGCAGGTTTGAAACGAGCCTGAAAGACTCAATTAGTTGGATGAGGTGTGTTTAATTAGTGTTTGTGCCGGCAGCTAGCTCTCTGCAACTCTCATATGGTCGTCCTCTGAAGCTAAGCAGAGCTGCGTACCTGGATGAGAGAACACATGGGGAAGCTAGGTTGCTGTTGGAAGTCGTGTTAGTGAGACCAGCAGGGGGCACTGAACCTGCGGTCTGTGTGGGTTCTAACGACCCAGTATATTGATGGAGACTCTATACTGCTCAGTGAGTGCCGTCTTTTGGATAAGACATTAAACCGAGGTCCTGACTCTCTGTGGTCGTTGAAGAATCCCAGATACCTCAAATTTTTCTACAGGCCTCTGTCCATCATGGCCTCCTAACCATCCCCATATTATAACTGGCTTCATCACACTGTCTTCTCTGCACAAATCAGCTTGTGTATGGTGTCCGGTTTGGTGCAATATGGCTGCCATCCTGTCATTCCGGTGGATGTTGCACACTTGTGGTGGATAAGAAGATGCCCCCCAAAAATGTGTAAAGTGCTTTGAGTGTCCAAAAAAGTGCTATATAAAATGTAAGCAATTCAATAATTATTAACTGTAATGAATAATCACTAAAAACTGGCCGCAGGTCACTGTTCTCTCTGGTTTTCTGTAAATAAGTGGTGTTTTAGACTGATTGTTTTCAAAGCGTTGCCTTACTTGAACTTCTGTGGCTGTAAATGCCCTGATGGATCTGACAGAACCAAATCAGATTAGGAGGTTAAAATGGAACTTTCCGCCTACCAGAGCTATAGATGCTTACTCCATAACAGATGCTAAGTGTGATAAACTTCCAAGACCATCTAAATGCGTGACGTAAATGACGTTAATGACACAATTTCCATTGCTTCACTAATTTATGTTTCAGTTTTAGTGCCATTTTTTCTGAACGCCTGTTTACTATTTCACGCAAACACTTCCTGAAATCACTACACAAGCACATTGGAGTTCAAACAGGGCAGAACAGCAGAAATGACTTGACTAAAGAGTCTCCAAACATCCCAAATGCATTATACACATATATTTGTTTTATGTTTGATACACTCCAGACTACAACTCCAAAGCAGAACTCTACACAGATGGCAGAACTTTGTCCTGATAGCGTTAGCAGGGATGTACAAGCATGAGTTTACAATTTGCAGGAACGTCTCGTACAGTTTTAATTTCAGGGTTCACAAAACAGCCTCTGTGCACCAACTTTGTAATTCCCCGTCCTCCTGCCAAAGCGCGACGCGGATAAAAAGAAACACATTATGCAGTTAAGATAATGGGATATCATCTTTTACACTGGCTCATTTCTGGATGAGAGTGAGAGGACTGCACTTTTAAAATATACAATTAGCAGTAACATCATCTATCTCTGGACGAGAATGAGGTTATGTTGGTGTCAAGTCACCTGATCCCAGCCTGAGTTCATCTTTCACATATGGAAATCTGGGTAACACTTTACAAAAAGGTTGTATGGGTAAATGTACATTAACTAATGAAATTGTGTTGTAAAGTGTGACTGAAATCTTGTATATGGGCATCAATGACATGTATAAAATTATAGCTAATATATTTGAACATATACACTCTCTGGCCACTTTATTAGGTACACCTGTACAACTGCTTGTTAACACAAATGTCTAATCAGCCAATCACATGGCAGCATCTCAATGCATTTAGGCATGTAGACATGGTCAAAACGATCTGCTGCAGTTCCAACTGAGCATTAGAATGAGAAAGAAAGGCGAATTAAGTGACTTTGAATGTGGCAAGATTGGAAAAAACGTTGCCTGGTCTGATGAGTCTTGATTTCTTCTGAGACATTCAGACGGAAGGGTCAGAATTTGGCATCAACAACATGAAAGCATGGATCCATTCTTCCTTGTATCAATGATTCAGGCTGGTGGTGCTAGTGTAATGGTGTGGGGGATATTTTCTTGGCTTACTTTGGGTCCATTAGTACCAATTGAGCATCGTGTCAATGCCACAGCCTACCTGAGTATTGTTGCTGACCATGTCTATTCTTTTATGACCACAGTGTACCTATCTTCTGATGGCTACTTCCAGCAGGACAACATGCCATGTCATAAAGAGTGAATCATCTCAGACTGGTTTCTTGAACATGACAATGAGTTCACTGTACTCAAATGGCCTCCACAGTCACCAAAACTCAATCCAATAGAGCACCTTTGGGATGTGGTGGAACGGGAGATTCGCATCATGGATGTGCAGCCCACAAATCTACAGCAACTGCATGATGCTATCATGTCAATATGAACCAAATCTTTGAGGAATATTTCCAGTGCCTTGCTGAATCTACCCCACGAAGGATTAAGGCAGTTCTGAAAGCAAAAGGAAGTCCAACCCGGTACTAGTGAGGTGTACCTAATAAAGTGGCCGGTGAGTGTATGTACACATTTGTAATTCCAATGATTAAAAAATATATATTCTAATGACCATGTTTGCCTTTTTTATATGTTATATGTTGCATATACTGTACAACATATTGGTCACATTTTATTTTAATGTTTAATTCATGCTAATAACACATAAACTAAGAAGTTTAGCTCAACACACTACCAATTAGCTGCTTTATTAATAGTTGGTAGTTGGATATGGGTAGGATTAGGGATGTAAAATAAGATCACACTTGCTAATTAAGTGCCAATAAGCAGTTAATAATTAATAATAGGCAGGTAATAAGCCAGTAGTAAATTGTGTGAATTGATACTAAAACTAAAGTGTTACCAACATATTTTATATATGTGAAATGCGAGTATTTGTATGACTTGTATGTCATGTGTAATTTGCATATATTGTCATATTTTAGATTTCTATATGATCCTACTCAATTCAACAAAACAAGCTGATTCATAAGATGCTATCATATAGCTTTTATCATATTGAGAGAAAAAAATGAACTACTTCCCAAAATAAAAAAGTCTATTTAATATTTACTGGTACTAAGAAACATTATTTTTTTAAATTGCAATATGCAACAGGTCGCTTATTCTTAAATAGAACCACAACAAAGACATAGCTCATTATTTTGTTTTAATGTATTCAGATAGCTGGATGTAATGTAATGTTAGATGCTGAGTTACTACTCACACATGTTACTATATTTCACTCATTCATTTTACTTTGGCATAGTCCCTTATTTATCAGGTGTCGCCACATTGCAACTATTCAGCATATGTTTTACACAGCGGATGCCCTTCCAGCTGCATCCCAGTATTGGGAAAACCCATGCATACTGTACTTATTCTCACACATACTAATACACTATGGACAATTCAGTTTTTCCAGTTCACCTATACCGAATGTCTTTGGACTTTGGAGGATACCGGAGCACCCGGAGGAAACACACATGAACACGGAGAGAACATGCAAACTCCACACAAAAATGGCAACTGGCCTCAGCTGGGATTCGAACGAGCAACCTTCTTGCTGTGAGGCAACAGTGCTAACCACTGAGCCACCGTGCCGCCATGTTACAATATTTGTCAAGGTAAATTGTGTGTTAATACAGCACTGTTTTTGAGTCTTATTTTGGTGGTGGGGGGACAAAAACTACATAACATGTTTACAAACAAATGTTCAATGGTTTTAGATTAATTAATTTTGATAAACTAATCTATCAGAAGGTGATGCAGTGGGGTGATCACAGCGAGAAGGTTGCTGGGTCGCAGGTTCGAGCCTCGGCTGGGTAAGTTGTTCTCCCTGCGTTCGCATGGGTTTCCTCCAGGTGCTCTGGTTTCCCCCACAGTCCAAAGACATGCGGTACAGGTAAACTGGGTGGGCTAAATTGTCCGTAGTGAATGAGCGTGTGCGAATGTTTCCCAGAGATGGGTTGTGGCTGGAAGGGCATCCGCTGCGTAAAACACATGCTGGATAAGTTGGCGGTTCATTCCGCTGTGGCGACCCCAGATTAATAAAGGGACTAAGCTGAAAAGAGAATGAATAAATAATCTATCAGACATAATTAAGACAATAAATAGAATGAATATGAATAGTCATATGAAAAGGCATACAAACCATAAAAATCCTGTGATCAGTTTGGGAAAATAGTTGTACCCAAAAAAAGGTGGTAAAATTAAAACTTTACACAGCCACTGAGATTTTTTCTTAACTTACTTATCTTTTCAGTTCAGATATACAGACTAATTCCACATTTGTATGAATTAAAGCGAGATTTTAGTCTTTTAGACCAATCAGATTTCTCTTTGATTGAGAGTCTGAGAAATCCAGACTAAAGTTCAACCAATCAGATATCCTTATCTTTTTTCATCTATGTTGTAAAATGTGCATTGCTACAAAACAACAGCATTTAATGTCAAACCATTGTTTTGGCATTGAGATTTTGTTAAACGGTTAAACTTCGGAAAGGCAAATACTGTAACAAAAGCTGCTGAGGAAACCATCTCTGGCTTAACTTAAGGATTCTCGTTGACATTTCCATATACTTTCATTAATTACGAATTCTCAGTAGATAATAATAATTGCGAGCTTTAATCCTTCAGTACGATTCTAATTAACTGGAGGGAACTTATCACTGAATGAAAGGGAAAAAAACTGAATTATAACTTTTTTGTGTGTGTGAATATCTGCTGATTGCTGTACATACAGAGCCCGTGGTGCTGAATAAAATGGATGAAATTAAACAGACTAGAAAAGAAGAAAAAGATTTCCCCAAAAATACCATTCTACGAAACCAATTTAATCTATACTGTGTGTGTGTGTGTGTGTGTGTGTGTG
>CAIGQZ010032287.1:10348127-10367671 GCA_903798205.1 Danio tinwini
GTGTGTGTGTGTGTGTGTGTGTGTGTGTGTGTGTGTGTGTGTGTGCCTTCTAAATCTAAGGTTGTCCATCATTAAATTTTTTTTTCTGTTTGTTTTTTGACTAATATTCTCCTTGTGATTAAAAAATAAATTACAGTGACAACATTTTTTAAATAATTAAAAAGACTAAACAGTAAACTTGGCAACACTTTCTATATTTCAGAATTAATCAATTGCTACACTGAAGGGCTGCACGATTAATCAAAAAAAGATTGCAATCTCGATTCAACCCTACACACGATCTTAATGCAGCTTTTCTACAATTCAGGCAATTATATTTTTATGGTCATGACAGAAGCATAAAGGCGGTCGCACAAGTCTTCACATTGATTTATTTATGTTGCTCAGCAACATGGAAACCTCCAAATGGTGTTAAAAATGTCACATACTGTATTTATAAGATATAATTCACCCAAAAATGTCATTTCTGTCTTGATGTAATGACATATTTGTGGCCGCGAAATCACACATGAGCTGACACACTGTTTGTTTATTACCAAAAGGTAGCCAGCGAATGATGTCTACTTTAGTGAACAGAACCTGCACAGGCTGTGAATAACAGGTAATAAAGATGTAAATAACATTCAGAATGTTGCACAGAGCGATCGTTTGGAAGCCGTGAGGGAAGTATGACTTTTTTTTTTTACTCAAAGTGACGGAAGCCATGAACCGCACTTGGCAATGAAAGTGAATCCGAAAGCACGCACATTTAAATGATCATGTCACATTTTAGAGTTAAAGGTGATTGTCTTCAGAAACATTTTTGTTGTGCTGGTTGAAAGTTTCTTCACAGTCCAATAGTAATGGTTAAAAGAAATGATCTATATTATATGTCTATATGTATTTTTATATTCTGGGTAAGGCATTAAACTAAAAAATGTTCATCCAATTAAATATTGTCAGGCTGACATCTCCCATAATTCCGATAAGTAGCCCAAACTGTCAACAAATGTAGATTTGGGCTTCTGCGCATCTGTTCTCTCATATCCGCCATTAGCGCGTGCACGCCTGCATGCACGCCGTGCGTTCACATGCAGATTCACAGTCACAGTTGTGTAAAATCAAATGCTGAATTGAAACTTTTTAAAATCTTAAATCAATATTGGAGTTACTTTTACACGCTGGAGGAAGGAGGACACCATGGCTGAAGTATTTCTGTTAGACAGGTAATGTTATGTTTTAAAACCATTTTAGCCCCCAAAAGCTGATGTAGATTGTGTTGTATTATGAATGGATTATATGCACTGAAGTGTTGTTCAGATTGATTAAAAGATTGATGTGACTATTTTCAGTTTCATAGGGGACCATTTACAGCATTGATAATGTAGATTTTCTATTCAGTTTAACAACAAAACATCAGTAAATATCGCTATTCCGCCTAGCCTACTTTACTGAGCTGAAGTCGCTTTTATATTCACATTGGTTCATTTTTGAACAATGACAGCCTCTCTATACTGTTTACCATGCTACTCTGAATATTCACTCTGAAATAGCATGTAAGTGTGGCTTAGTAACTAGTGTAATTCCTGCAAGCTGCCGGCCAACCACTAACAACATTTCTAACTGGTGAATGACATGAACTAGTGTGGGTTGTCTGCTGTCATGTCACCGTGCACGTGTTCGCAATTTCAGAAGGCATGGCTTTAAAACACAGGTCCCTCACCTGCCATCCAAACATAATATGCTAACTGGTTAACAGTTTGGCAGATTACCTCCTGCACCTTTAAGATTACTACAAGCATTTGATATGTTTTCTTTCATAGCAAACACATACTGACTCTGTTAAACATTTATTTTCATGCACAATACTATAAGTATAAGAATCTGATAATGACAAATAACTGATTTTACCAGTGAAATATGGTCTAATAATGTTGTTAATGACAGATTTATGAATAAAAAAATATGAATAGTTGTATTCTGATGTCATCACTTTACTGTGGATAAACAACCAGGGCATATTTAAAGCCCACCATTCCAAGTCTATACAAAATGTAGCATTTTCACCAGCAGTAGACCCACACAGAGGCCTAATATTAATATTATCATTGTTGTATTACCATATGTTTAAGAATAACAATAATAATAGCCTACTCATTAACCTTTAGTTTACATATACAGAATCGTGAGAAAATCATGATTCTCATTTTAGCCAGAATCGTGCAGCCCTAATACACTGTAAAAAAAATGCAATGAAAAGTCAAAACAACACAATTTCTAGTTAATAATGTTTGCATTTTTTTTAAGTTATAAAAAGTTTAACTTAATATTTTTAGTTTGATTAACGTAAATTGAGATGACTAGAAAAGTTTCAAATAAGATTCAACTATAAAAAAATTTAGGGCAGCAGGAATTGTTTCAGTGTACACGAATGCTAAAAAAAAATCACAGTGGATTTAGACAAATAACAGTATTAAATTGGCTTGTAAACCTTGACATCAATTTCAACCGTAAAGTTTACTTTCAGATATTAAAACTCAATTTTATTTTTTCATTTGCAAACTTTAAACTTCAACAATTTATATACAATGAGCTAAAATAACACAATTCTTGAGATTATTTTGGGGGGACAACTTCAACCCACTTAAATTTGTTAAATTAACTTGATCGATTTGCATCGGGACAACATGAATGAAGTTTTTTGAGGGACAAGTTAATTATGTTCAAAGCACTTTAATTTGTAAAAACAATTAATTTAACGTAAAGGGCACCTGTGATGAAAATCAACTTTTGTAAGCTGTTTGGACAGAACTGTGTGTGGGTATAGTGTGTCCACAGTCATATTGGGGTAATATAAAGACAATTAGTCTCTTTTTTTAATTTCCTGACATTAAAATAGGGCCCAAATCCCTCCCATTTTGAGGCCTACTGCAACCTGACATAGGAGTGTGGTTTCCCCGCCCACTGAATTGATTAAAAGTTATGTATTAACATGTCTCAGTAAAGGGTATAATCATATCCACAAGACAGGATATGCACAAAGCAACATGGATTAAAGATCTGTTCAGCTCTCTGTGATCAGCTGCACCTCGAGAATGAATTTTACAAGTTTAAAAAGTTTTTAAAAGTGTGCATGTTTGTAATAAAGACAGTAAAATCGCTACATTTGTCTTCACCACAGCCACATGTCAGTACAATTATAAAAGAAGACTCTTCGATCCCAATTTGTTAACTTAAATCAGGTTTATTTTGCACATTAACATAACAAATATCCATACAGCAGTGGATATTAACGTGTACTTACAGCATGTATTAACGTTGCCATGCAAAAACAGTGCAAAGCTAAACGTGTGTGTGCGGTGAACTTTATAACAACATTGTGTTGTCATGCATTGTTGCAGAAAGGCTTGAATTAATTCCACAACAAATATGTCAAAAAATAACCATTGGGAAAGTTCTTACTGTAGTAACTGAGATCTGCTTCATTCTTGTCTGTCACTGTGCTGTTTATCTACATGAAGGCTACACCCACCAGAGCAATACAGAGAGATCTCTATAGCTCAGACACGCAAGTGGGAACAATGGGCAGGGAAAACTAGCTTCTTTGCATTAATGGAACAGTCAAAAAAAACAGCTACAATGTCCTAACAGCTCAAATTTCCCAGATTCAGGAAGGTTTAATAAATAATCTGAAGGGTATTTCTAGCTGAAACTTTACAGACACATTCTGGAGACAAAAAAGACTTGGAAAAAAAATTTGTAAAATAGGTGCCCTTTAATTAATTTGTGTTGGGACAACATGAAGAAATTGTGTGAAACCCAGCATTTTTTTACACTGCACAATCCATTTGTGTTGGGGCAACATGAAAAAAAAAATAAGTTAACTTATTAGTTTTTACAAATTTAAGTAGATTGAACATAAAACTATCAAGTTGTCATAAAAAACAAAAACAACAAAGTTAGTGTACTTCACAAAAAAAACTGTCAATGCCAGATTTCATAAGCCATTTTCTACAGTATATCAAAGCAAAGAGTGAACAGCAACAAGCTAAAAAAAACAAAGAGAAAAGTCATGTCACAAAGAGCCTACAGCAAAGATGCTCTCATTTCACCTCCTATGAAGAGGGTTAAGAAGCTTTCCCCGTGTTTGTGTTGCTCAATTACATCGATATCACAGAGGTTTCAGTGGCCAGATGCTTTCACGGGTCTGTCGGACATCGAGAGGCTTTGTCTTTCAACAAATAACTGTAATGGTCCTTATCTGCGGAGCGGGCCGCCTTTACAACACTATCTTATCAGCCACCAAATACTTTCCTGCGGACTATCTCCAGAGAATGCACCAGGAAAATTGCCACTAAAGCGAGAGCAGCCACTGACATAAATCACAGAGAAAGAGGTACATCGATAAGGGCTATCTCAAAGTTAAAGCCACAAAGCTGTTTTGGGGTCAGAATGGCCAGCAAACTTAATTCAAATTCTAAGTGGCACTTTACTTTGAAGATAAAAGGGAAACCTTCTCCGGGTAATCAATTCAATCTGAACGTGCAAAATCTCATTGCTGATAACCTCCACTGTCTTTCCTTAAATTGTCTGCAGCACTTTTCTTGAGCTCCAGTTAAAGAGGTGGGGAAGAAAAGCCAGCATTTACTGTAGTAACAAAATCAATTTGCTGTTCTTTTCTTCTTTTTATTCAACTGAGGACGTCAGAATAGACATGCTCTTTAAAAAGCCAATGTTTATCTGACAGTTTTGTTACACAGTTGAAGTCAAAATTATTATCCCTACTGTGAATTTTTCTTTCTTTTTCCAATATTTTCCAAATGATGTTTAACAGAACAAGGATTTTTTCACAGTATTTCCTATTTGTTTTATTTCAGCTAGAATAAAAACAGTTTTTAATTTTAAAACCATTTTAAGGTCAATATTATTAGCCCCCTTAACCAAATTTTTTCGATTGTCTACAGAACAAATCATTGTTCCACTCACCGGCCACTTTATAAGGTACACCTTACCAGTACCAGGTTGGAACCCCTTTTGCCCCCAGAACTGCCTTAATCCTTTGTGGCAAAGATTCAACAAGGTACTGGAAATATTCCTCATTTTGGTCCATATTTAACATTTTAACAGTGTACCAGCATTCTTCAAAATATCTTCTTTTACACTGCCTGAGAAAAGTCTTGTTAAAAAAATTATATGGTATCAGAAGTGGCTTATATGAAAGGCAAATGCCTCCAGATTACGCTTTTTTTCCTAAAAAAATATGATTATGCTTTGATTTTTAATGATTTCCCTTCTTGCAGGACTCCCAGAGTTCAAGATTCTTTGGATTCATCTTCAATGCGTCCTCGTCCATCTTACCCCTGACATGCTCAGTAATGTTCATGTCAGGTGACTGGGCTGGCCAATCCTGGAGCACCTTGAACTTCTTTGCTTTCAGGAACTTTGATGTGGATACTGAAGTATTAGAAGGAGCGCTATCCTGTTGCAGAGTTTGCCCTCTCCTGTGGTTTGTAATGTAATGGGCAGCACAAATGTCTTGATACCTCAGGCTGTCGATGTTGCCATCCACTCTGCTGATCTTTTGCACTGCTCCATACTGAATGTAACCCCAAACCATGATTTTTCCTTCATCAAACTTGACTGATTTATGTGAGAACCTTGGGTCCAAGCAGGTTCCAATAGGTCTTCTGTTGTATTTGTGATGATTGGGATGCAGTTTAACAGATGATTCATCAGAAATATCTACGTTCTGCCACTTTTTCAAATGATCAACTAGAAGTCACATTATTATTTGTTGCTCTAACAACTGGGATCGATGACAAGACTTTTGTCAGGTAGTGTAGATTCAACAGAAGATCAAATAGGTTTCGAATGGCAGAGGAGTATAGACGTAAACAAAAACAAAAACATTTAGTTTGATCTGTGACTGTATACCAAATTGAAATCCACCAACTGCAGCTTGACTGCCATGTTTGTGTGAGAGAAAGAGAAGAAGAGCTTTGTTTCCTCACATGCAGCAGCTGTCAGAAGTTTCAGTTTCACAGCTGGTTCTGAGGTTCTCCTCCTAACAGCCAACAAGTCTCGAATCCTGACAAAACAGAGCTCAAGCACAAATTATAACTGTCAGAACTGTTAAGTAAAGCTCCTCTGCCAACACGTGTGTATGTCATCAAAACCGTGAACCTTTTTTTGGACCAAAACACCACTCTCTGAAAACAAAACCCTTTCACACGCCTAGCAGGAGATTCTGTTAAAGGGAATAGCTAAAGTTGTTGCGTTAAAACCAAACTAAACACATTTTTCAGACTTGATAGTGTATCTCATAAACATTTCGCACACAGTGAGGAGGTTTTGTCAGCAGCACCCTGCGAGGATCAATCGCTTTTTGGAAATTTCTGCCATAAACCGTACTATAGAGCAAAGACATTGAGATAATAGAACAGCTTTCTGCTTTGCATTTGTTAGAGACAAACATTCACCAACAAACATCCAAGAAAAATGTTATTCCTCAAAGGTCGCTCTATCATAGCTCAAAAGAAAAGAAATGTTTGGATTCCTAAAAATGTTTTTCATAGGATTTAAATGAACCGTTCTCATGAAAAAACAACATTACTTTAAAATTAGTATATATATTTTTTTACTAAATTATCTTTTAATTGTGTTTTGTCCAATTTATTTGCTAAAATATATCTATTTCACATTTATGAATTTCAGTTTTTATTTAGATACACTGTTAACATTTTTTGTTGGAAATTACACAGTATTTAACTGTAATATGTACTGTATTGTAGTATGTAACTGTATTTTAAAGATTATTCATTCATTTTCCTTCGGCTTAGTCTCTATTTCAGAGGTCACCACAGCAGAATGAACTGCCAACTGTTCTGGCATATGTTTTCCGCAGCGGATGCCCTTTCAGCCACAACCCAGTACTGGGAAACACCCATACACACTCATTCTCACATAAAAAACAGCCAATTTTGTTTTCCATAGTGTATTTCACATGCAGTATAATTTATTTATGCCGCATGTGTTTGGACTGTGTGGGAAACCGAAGCACCCAGAGGAAACCCACGCCAATATGGGGAAAACATGTAAACTCCACACAAAAATGCCAACTGACCCAGCCAGGACTTGAACCAGTGACCTTTTTGCTTTGAGGTGCTTTTTTAGCACCCCGCTAAGCAACCATGCTACCACATATTTTAAAGTTGCATTGTGAAAATGACTATATATATATATTTTAATTAAAGATATACATACAATTCTGCAAATACATATAAAGCAAGAGCAATGGTGCTGTAAATGTAAATACAGTATTGTTGATGTAATTGATTTACAGTAAGTTATTAGCGAACTGCTGCCAGTAAGTTACTGTATATTTTATAGGAAATTGTTAAAAGTGTACCAACGTTTTATTAGGTTTTACATAATCTCATTCAACCTTTTTCTGTTACAGAAAAAAAGATTTTAAATAGATTGAATTATTAGGTTTCAACAACTTCTCATTCAACTTCTTTCAGATGATTATCAATGCCTATAAATAAAAGCTAAAAACAAATTTAAATATAACAGATAAGGATAAATATTGAGCTATAAGTAATATTATTTGATCTTGGGGCAAAGACAAGATGTAAATATTTCAGACCATATTAAAATCTGAGACATTTAAAAGAAACAAAGAAGAAGAAATAGAGAAACAACATAGAGATTAAAAAGGTCCCAATTAGGACTGCACAATATTGGAAAAAATCTAACATTGCGATATTTTCCTAGTCTGTGATAGAGATGCATGGATCAGCTGAAATGTCACCCGAATCCACTCCTTCATTCTAATCATCCACCTGCCACCCGCCCGCTCATATTATTTGATCTGATATATATATCCGCACCCGACCCGCACCCGATCAACACTTTAAAAATTGTAATTCTTTGTTTTAAGCGAGATGATAGGTCACTGTGAATCGTTCCTTATTAACAGCAAATTTAGCTTTTACATATACAGGAAAAGATAACAAAAATGGTGCCACTTCAGCCTAAACAGCAGCTATGTTATGTTTACTTGGCCTTTTTCTTTGCACTATGCAAAAACAGAATAGCATCTAGCCTACTGTGCCTGGACTGAGGCTGCATTAAATGGGAGTTTGCGTGTATCGCTTGTTGCAGGAATGCACAAGCATCTCCTTGCAAGGTGCTGCAGTCGTGTAAATACAAGTGATCTTGTTTCTCCCAGAATAATAGCAGATTTTCCTCTGATATTTGCACAGTACTCTTGCATTTCATCCATTATGCACTCTCATCTTCACATTCTGTGAAGTCCACTCTCTGCTTTTTTGCTGGTCAACTGCTATGACCCGCGATCACCAGCAATTTCATAATGTATATTTTATTACTCAACCCGCCCAACCCACGGATTATCCGCAGTGCCCGCGGATATAACCGCCATCCGCGCATCACTAGTCTGTGATATACACTCACCGGCCACTTTATTAGGTACACCTGTCCAACTGCTCGTTAACGCAAATTTCTAATTAGCCACATGGCAGCAACTCAATGCATTTAGGCATGTAGACATGGTCAAGACGATCTGCTGCAGTTCAAACCAAGCATCAGAATGGGGAAGAAGAGGGATTTAAGCGACTTTGAACGTGGCTTGGTTGTTAGTGCCAGACAGGCTGGTCTGAGTATTTCAGAAACTGCTGATCTACTGGGATTTTCATGCACAATCATCTCTAGGGTTTACAGAGAATGATCCGAAAAAGAGAAAATGTCCAGTGAGCGGCAATTCTGTGAGCGTAAATGCTTTGTTGATGCCAGAGGCCAGAGAAGAATGACCAGACTGGTTCGAGCTGATGAGAAATGGTCGTGCCCAACTGAGCCTTGTTTCTCTCAAGTTTTTTTTTTATTTTTATTCTTCACTTACACCAATTGGTGAAGTTTTTTCCTTGCTGCTGTCGTCACTGGCTTGCATGGTTCTGGATCTGTAAAGCTGAGCATCGATGGAATTGCTCCTCAGTGTTTGAACTCTCAGTAGTGATTATTAAACCACACTGAATTGAGCTAAACTGATCCGAACTAAAACACTAAAAACTGAACTGACACTGTTTTAGTTTACCATAATCTTCTATGTGAAGCTGCTTTGACACAATCTACAATGTAAAAGCGCTATAGAAATTAAAGGTGAATTGAATTAAATTGACTTTAATTGAATTGAATTGATAGAAAGGCAAAAGTAACTCAAATAACCACTCGTTACAACTGAGGTCTGCAGAAGAACATCTCTGAATGCACAACACGTCCAACCTTGAGGCGGATGGGCTACAGCAGCAGAAGACCACACCAGGGGCCACTCCTGCCAGCTAAGAACAGGAAACTGAGGCTACAATTCACAATGGCTCACCAAAATTGGACAATAGAAGATTGTAAAAACTTTGCCTGGTCTGATAAGTCTCGATTTCTGCTGCGACATTCGGATGGTAGCAAAATGAAACAACAACATGAAAGATTCACATCATGTATGTGCAGCAGACAAATCTAGACCAAAATATAGACCAAATTCTATATATAGACCAAAATCTCTGAGGAATACTTGCAGTACCTTGGTAGGCGTACCTAATAAAGTGGCCGGTGAGTATGTACTGTATTGCGACATGACTATAATAGAGATTTGAATATAAAGAACTTATCATTTTAGCTTGATTAGGATAATTCTGTAGGTGTGTAAATCTGCATAAAATCTAATAAACAAATTAAAAGCATAGATAAATACAATAAAGAAAAAGTTATAATTGAAATTGTCTAACTGTACCTGTACCTGAGTCTACTCTACCTAGTATTCAGGTACAGTAATTAATGAATCAAAATAAAAATAATTCAATACAATTAATCACTATTAATGTTACTAACGGTACAATGTCTTATGCCTGAATGCTTTTAAAATCATCATACAGTCACAGGCCTCTAAATAAACTACATGATAAACTACAAATCATAGGTCTCAAACTCGATTCCTGGAGGGCCGTAACTCTGCGCAGTTTTGCTCCAACCCTACTCAAACACAGCTGATTTAACTAATCAAGATGTTCAAGTCTACTAAAGACTAGTAAAGCAGGTGTGAGTTGGAGGTGATTGGAGCTTAACTATGCAGAACTGCAGCCCTTCAGGAATTGAGTTTGAGACCACTGCTATAAATACTATAATAAACTACTGTATATAAAAAAACCTTTAATAAAGACTCAACATTGCACATCCTGCAGTGTGACTACTGTAAATGATCCCATTGTGATATTGATGCTGAAAATATATATTGTACAGCCATAGTCCCATGTGTGATTTTTTTCCCTATAAGCTGTACTTTTGACATGAAAACAACAAAATCAGGTTGGTCAACTAAGCAAAGTCAGTGAGTTCACTTTTGGGGCAGTTTTGGGACAAAGAAATCAGTCAGGTGTTTGTGTTTTCTGTACTAAGGCCTGACAACAAGGGAGTCTGGTCCAAAGCACCAAGCCTAGATTCTGACCTGCCCAAAATCTGGACTTTCCCTTCATCCCAAACTCGTTCCAGCTCTTAAATGATGATGAAGTTTCCACAGCAGCTGTTGTTAGATTCAGGATTGCTCTTTCTCCTTCAGTAAAGAGATTTACCAGTGCACTTATCCCCCTGACACCATCACTCAGAACCGTCAGTGACATTTGCGAACAGCACCTGATCTTATAGTCATAATTCCAGAATAAAAAAGCCGTCTGGTTAATTTCTCCCTGGCGCTCCTTTCACGCTGTGAAGAGTAATGTAATCCTGGGAGTTTCTAGTTTCTTGCAATCCTAAACAGATATGTGATCATGAACTTTTTTGAAAGAACAAACCGATCCACAGCAGAAGATCGTTATCTTTTTACCCCCCAAGAAAGAATAAATTATTCTCTGGCACAGTTAATTTTTTTTTTAAAACATGAGAAGTCTAGAAGGGAAGGATTTTTTTGTGAAAAAGGGTCATTTAGAGTATTAATACACTTAACCCTTTGACTGCCCCTCTACCAAACGGTTGTTCATGTTTTTACTGTTTTAAATAATGGCTGTTAAAGTCATTTAAATAATGTTTCAATAATGGTTTACACACACAGCATTGTTGGTTGACAAAATAAAAATTCAACCAAACATCCTGTTGCACTACTACACTTGATATTGGTTTTATTGTAAAAAAAAAAGCATGTTAAATGAGAATCTGAAATATTTTATGGCATACTTCAAATAAAGTTGATTTAGTATTGAAATTTTTTTAATTTTGAATATTTGTTTTAATAAAGTGGTCTTACACTTCATATTTTCATATTTTTCATAGTATATGTATTACGCCCGGTATTTTTTTTACCATAAACCAACATATCTACCATTTGGTAGAGATTGATATTTTAGAAATTATAGGATGTGTTGACAAAATATGCATTGAGTGTGTTACCTAGAGACATTATGAGTTAAGAAATACAATCCTAATATTTTTTTCTTGGTGGGGTAGTTAAAGGGTTAAAAAACAATTTTTGCTGCTTGTTGAAACTATTTTTTAAATGAGCTAAATCAACACAATTCTTGAGTTTTGGGGGGGATAACTTAATTGTTTCATGTTCAATTCACTTAAATAAAAAAAAATAGAATAATAATAACTTAATCGATTTGTGTTGGGACAACATGAAGGAATTGTGTGAAACCCAGCATTTTGCAGTGTACACACTCGAAAAAATAACTCATTGTATGAACTCAATTTAATTGAGGGCAGGATTTCTATCCAAAAAAAAATGTTTGCACCAACAAAAAAAAAAACAGTGGTCCACACTATTAAAGCAACTAAAAATAACAACAACTGAGACTCTTGTCAGAATAACCACCATTTATTACTATATTTATGCTACACTTTGAAATGAGGACAGACTCAGACAGACTATGCGGCGTAAAGCATTTATTGTTTTAAACAGGTTTTAGCGTAAGTGAAGACCGGGTGGGGTGTAGGCAGAGTGCGCGCGACGTGTGTGTGTGATAAAGAGCAAAGAGGGATCTGGTGGAGAGGGGTGAGCGAAGTATTTGAGGATCGGGAGGGAGACGCGGGATTTCCGGGAGATTATGATTCGTTTGCGGGCATCCGGGAGTCTCTATGCATTTGGGGGAGACTTACAGAACTTTCGGGAGACTTGGGATTTCTGCCTCAGGATTTAAAAAAAAGGAGAAAAAAACAATCTGGCACAACTTAAAAAAGCATGGTAAATAAATAACCTGGTACCAGAACAAAACAGGTCACAAATAATGTTCGCACATCAAATAAAATGTTAAGTGGGCTTGAATTCAAATCACAATGCTGAAACGGGCTACTCACAGTGCTTAATCAATGGCTATAGTTACATTTCCCCTTGTTGACTTAGCCTAACTAAGTTGAAGCAAAATATCTATCACTCCTAGTGGTTGACTGTGGTATAGGTGATGGGAGCCTGAATCAAATGCCTTCAGGTTTGTAATGAAATTGAAAAAGTATAAACATTAAACATAATGTTAAGCCAAAATGAGATTTTTATGGGTCTGGCCCTCAAGGAGACTGTCCGGTAAAACTCTGGCCCTCTGACAAATATAGTTGATGACCCCTGGTGTACAGTATATATAACATCCCCACAACTATAGCAATACTAGTCAATGTTGACCTTGTGTGACATGTTTTGGTTTCTATGAGGAAAACTAAATTGAAAAAAAAATGGATTGTCAAAGGATCACTGCAAGCACAGTTAGAGTATATTTCTTTCAACAAGATACACCAGAACTGCAAGGCTGAAATACAAGCATCAAATGATCTGGAAATGTCCATTGAGCACTAAGGTACTGACTGACCTTGAACTGGACATTCAAAAATCATCACAGACTGACAATCACTGAGACACAAAAGCTTGGGAGTTTTTTGTTTTTTTATTTGGCTTCATCACACACTCAGCAGCCCTCATCACCCGTCACCATGACAACATCTTAAACAGAAATACATCAGCGGGTTACAACTGTAGGCTGATAGGGATCCCTGCCAATCGCTGTCTCCATACACACAAACCCCAGAGCTCTCTAATTGATCTAAACTTTAAGAAAACACCATAAAAACTAAACATTTTACGTGATTTACACATCTGAACTGCAGTAGAAGATAATCACGCTTGCTGGCTGAAAATATAGATCGTGACAGATGTTATATTGCGGTTTTGAAATGTTAATAGATGTGGAAAAACTGTGTGAATGAGGAGGTGGTTTTAAATACTTTCCTCTGTGTTAGGCACTGACTCTGACTGTTCACATCCAATTAAATTAGAAACATTATTCATCCTGGCATAAGGCCTTAAAATATGTACAGAGAGCATAACGTGATTATACACTCACCGGCCACTTTATTAGGTACACCTGTCCAACTGCTCTTTAATGCAAGTTTCTAATCAGCCAATCACATGGCAGCAACTCAATGTATTTAGGCATGTAGACATGGTCAAGACGATCTGCTGCAGTTCAAACCGAGCATCAGAATGGGGAAGAAAGGTGATTTAAGTGACTTTGAACGTGACATTGTTGCTAGTGCCAGACAGGCTGGTCTGAGTATTTCAGAAACTGCTGATTTACAGGGATTTTTTACACACAACCATCGCTAGGGTTTACAGAGAAGGGTCCAAAAAACAGAAAATATCCAGTGAGCAGCAGTTCTGTCGGTGCATATGCCTTGTTGATGCAAGAGGTCAGAGGAGAATGACCAGACTGGTTCGAGCTGATAGAAAGGCAAGAGTAACTCAAATAACCACTCGTTACAACTGAGGTATGCAGAAGAGCAATTCTGAACACGCAACACGTCCAACCTTGAGGCGGATGGGCTACAGCAGCAGAAGACCACACTGGGTGCCCCTCCTGTCAGCTAAAAACAGGAAACTGAGGCTACAATTCGCACAGGCTCACCAAAATTGGCCAATAGAAGATTGGAAAAACGTTGCCTGGTCTGATGAGTCTATATTTCTGCTGCGACATTCGGATGGTAGGGTCAGAATTTGGCATCAACAACATGAAAGCATGGATCCATCCAGCCTTGTATCAGTGGTTCAGGCTGGTAGTGGTGGTGTAATGGTGTGGGGGATATTTTCTCGGCCCACTTTGGGCCCATTAGTACCAGTTAAGCATCGTGTCAACGCCACAGCCTACCTAAGTATTTTTGCTAACCATGTCCATCCTTTATGACCACAGTGTACCCATCTTTTGATGGCTACTTCCAGCACTATAACACACCATGGCAAAAAGCGCTGTAAGAGTCTAAATTATCATTTACATTTGTTTATATGGTGTTTTCAACAAAGAAGGTCCATACTGACTCCAAAGACAGATACTGATAAGATCAGGGCCTGGTGTGTGGACTTTGGGGGTTTTACGATGTGGTCACATGTTGATTGGTCAGTTTGAATGTCTCAGCATTTGGGCTTTAAAAAATACAAAATAGCTGGTAAACTTTGCTCTGCCTCTTTTCCTGGTCTGTTCTCTTCCTGGTCTGCTTCTCTCCTGTTCTGCTCCTCTCCTTCTCTGGAGGTTATCTTCTCTGGCTCTACTGCTCCCAGGCTCTTTAAGGCCTACTTACTATCTTTGTCTCTCTTTCTTAGGTAACTTTAAATTTACATTTAAGCTGGGTACAATTATTATCATATGTTTTTATCATTTCATGTTTTATCATTTTATCAATTTATGATAACTAATTCAGTTGTAACCATAGAAAATTATTGTCATTAAATCATCTTATTTTCAAGTATTTGTGAATTACTTTTGATTTAACATCAAAACTTAATTGCTCCATATTGCAATACAATACAATCACATAATATCAACACTCTCCCACATTTTAAGCTATTAATACTGCCCTTATTTTTCATTTTTGGTATAAGATTGCAGGAGAATGGTTTGACTAGAAATGTACAGTTTTTTTACCATCATGCTGATAACTTTTCAGTCACTCAGCAAAACTACATTTCAAACCGCTGTAGTTAAAACCCATTCCTACAGCGCAAATCATCTCAGAATGGTTTATTGAACATGACAATGAGTTCACAGTCACCAGATCTTAATCCAATAGAGCACCTTTGGGATGTCGTGGAACGGAAATTCGAAACATGGATGTGCACACGACAAATACTTTCCATAATACTGTATATATTTATATGTTATATTTATATTATTTATATATAAATAATTTATTATATAAAAAGAAAAAGTATCTTTAGATTTATGTTTAATTCTGTGCCATTTTTTCCAGCATTTTTCCAGCATAAAATAACAATTGAAAACAAAATAAACAAATATATGTACTATTTTTTATTATTATTTAATAATACCAATGTTTTAACTTCAAGAGTTAGGAAATCAGTAATTGGTACATGTAATAACCCTGATTTTTTTATCATATGTGTTATTTTGACCAATTTTTAGAATAAAATAAAAATCTTTATAGAGTGAAACAAATATTACACATTACA
Organism: Danio tinwini; assembly: GCA_903798205.1. Taxonomy (NCBI): domain Eukaryota; kingdom Metazoa; phylum Chordata; class Actinopteri; order Cypriniformes; family Danionidae; genus Danio; species Danio tinwini. Next base: position 10,363,618 of record CAIGQZ010032287.1, read on the forward strand.
TTCAAACACCTACACACTATGTGCAATACACAGAAAAAAATGAATTTTTTTTGTGTGTTTTTTTTTATTTTGTTCCCCCCATACAGTAGCTTTACATGCTGTACTCCAAAACAGGGGGAATCTCATGTTAGCTCACATTTCTCCAGAATAGAGTTTCAGGTAACACACAAAAAAAATTCTGGGTCAAAGTGTGTTTCTCTGTCCAGCACACATCCCCAGGAAACACAGGAGGAGGATTGTGGGAAAGGGTGAAGTCTAGAGGAGGGGTCAGAGAGCCCTCAAACATGGAGCAAAATAAATACATGAATTAAAACAAAAATACAGTCAGAAAGTGCACACAAAGCAGGTTGTGCTGACTGGCTTCCTTCATTAAATAAGCAGAAAGTCTTCCGCTGGTCCTCTCTCCCCAATCCCTGCCCTGCTCTGACGGCTACAATGGCCTCCTGGACGTGGAGCTACACTTCCTGCCTCCAAAACTGGCGTAGAGACAAGCTCTCACGGGAACAGTGTGCAAGAGCAGGAAGCATGTGTGTGTGTGTGTGTGTGTGTGTGTGTGTGTGTGTGTGTGTGTGTGTGTGTGTGTGTGTGTGTGTGCCAGCACAGTTGGTCCAGCTCCCCATGAGACCTGGATGGGGAAAACTGGCTACATGACAAGAGCAGATGTAAAGACATGTAGACAACAAACCCATATAGATTAATGTATGCACACACACATGCGCACTCACACACCAGGTCTCCGGATGACCTTTAGAGAACAAGCTAATCTTTGCATGGGTTTAAAATGTACTGATGACTCAGCAGCTATGTTTCCATCCAAAGCTGTGAATTAAATTTATGCACAAAACTGTAATATAACATAAAAGATTTGTGAATAAAGCAGCGTTTCCATCCAATGAGAACAAAGGAGAACAAAAGAGCACAAAATCGTCTTGATAAACTGGTGCCAAATATCAAAAAGAAAACAAAATTTGCTGTGGTAGGATAGGAGAAGCTGATTGAGTCTTTTCTTAAATAATAATCTGACGCTCAAGAATTACAATACTGAACCACTTTAATTATGGTTTTAGACTGAGGGATTTCAAAATGTACAAAATAACACTTCAGATGTTTTGCAATGTGGACTGTGTGCTGGTTTGTCCATTACAGTTTTTCTCAGTTGCTTTGGTACAACTGCAACTACCTGTTCAATCTTCACATCATTGGGCCCTTTCATACACCCGGTAAGGTGCAAGACGTGTTGGGCGCAATTGGTTGCTATTTACAAACCAGCACAACCCTAATTTTCACGCTTTGCATAACGTTCTTTAAATAGCAAATCCATTTGTGCCACTTTGTGGACTCATGGGTGTGCAAGTCTATAAGGAAGGTGTGTTAATGTGCATTGTTGGTGCGTTGCTATTTTGAGGAACTGAAATAGACTTTGCCATTGACCAACTGAAAGCTGGTGTAAATGTCCAATCCCAATTCTATTTTTGTACCCCTTCCCCTTCCCCTTGGCTCTTAAAAACGAGTGTGAAGAGGAAGGGCTTCAAAATTTACCCCTAAGATTTGGAACAGCACTACAGCACCTGCACACGTCATCATATGTCATCGAGATCTCTTGCTTCATGTAAGATCAGACCATCGCGACTGCTGTAATTACTTCAGTTGTGTTGTTTTTTTTAGTACTTATCTTCAGGAAACCCCTCATAACGATCTAATGTTGAAATAAGATTGTAACTATAATGTGCATTTACACCGTGGCCATCTGCATCTATGTAAACACACCAAAAACAACATTAACATTATAGCATACACTGTAAAAAAACTCATTCTCAGCCACTAGACTGCTCTGACAGGGTATTCCAGTGTCATCAAGTGTCAGAATGTTGTGGGACTGCTGTACAGGAGTACTGTAATTATTAGGGATTATAGGTCGCAAAATTTAGCGGGTTTTATTTTAGCGTTTTTTTATAAAAGCATGATGGTAAAACATGAACGCGGTTATGAATATATTAAAACATGTGTTTGTTTGTTGTAAAAATTCGTAATACTGTAATGACAAAAAATACTAATTTGTGGATCTCCTTACTTCCGGGTACAGCGAAACTGCCGTTGTAGCTGGTGCATTCTGGGAAATTTTCTTACCCCTTGGTTTCGAGTGTGGTCCTGAAAAATCTTTGTTCAAAGGGGTGTACACCCCTTTCCCTTAGCCCTACGCCTTCAAGCTACAGAGAATTGGGACACCACTACCCCTTCACATGAACGCCCAAAACGAGGGGTAGGGTTAAGGGGAAGGGCTAAGGGGTAGAATTGGGAATGGGCCAAAGTCCACCGCAAAGCTCGTTAGTTGTGCGCCCATGCAAGTCCAAACGCTTACACATTGACCCTGTTATGACCCACAGGATGTACAGCAAAACACAAATATCTTTACATATGAAAATAATTAAAGGATTAAAATGTTACAAAAATATTATTTTCTACATAAATATAAAATCCACTGCCTCCAGGCCTTTTTTACTTCAGGGGGCTTTTTTCCGGTTTTTTATACAATTTGCATCTGTATATAATGTTATTATTATTAGTAGTATTATTTATTATATGCATATTTATTTAGTTTATTAAGTTTAAATTTGTCCATCTGTTGGGTTTTGGAGAAGTATGCTTTACCGTATGGGTCATAAGAATAGAACGTGTGTTTGGATATAACTCTTATGAGATAAGAGCTTGAACCACACTTCGTTATTATTGTTCATTTATTAATTTGCTGGAAATTAAAACTAAATTTAGAAATAGTCTTGAAGCAAATCTTTGTGCTTTCGAACAAAATTAAATATGTAGGCTAATAGAGTGTAGGCTAATGCAGTCTTCAGTGGAGTGAGTACAAGAACGTGTCCTTATCCATGTAAGTAAAGAAGTAAAGAGTAAAAGTAAAGTAAAGAGAAAGTAAAGAGGCCAAATGGAGGAGGCTTGTTCTTTATCCTCATGTAGATGGTCTATTTAATTGTTTCTCGCTAGTGAAGCGTTCAGTTTTTCCACAAAGTTCGGCATATAAATAGCAAATGTGCCATGGTGTGATGCAACTCATTGATGCGACTCATTAAGGGAATGGGAGATGAGACTCTGATTGGTTTAATGCACCTTATACTCAAAACACAACCATAACTCATTAAGAGAATAAGCACAACCCTGTTAGACCATGTGTTAGACCAGTAGCAAAAGTAGATTCTGAGACGCCCTTAATGCTTTTGCGCCATGCGCTTTAGACGTTGCAGCTAGATCATTAAAATCGAGCCCATTGTGTCACTTGTGCACATCAGAAAAGCAGTTTCTCATTTATTCGAACAAGCAGTAAATGCTTTTGTACATACATGCAAATGATGATGTGCAATTCTTCTATGTTTCCTACATTATCAATTGTTTATGGCATGTTGATCAAAATGTATTATATTGGTCTCTGTTTAATAGTCTCACCCTCACAACAGCCTGGCTTAAGTCTAATCCTGGCTTAAGTCTTTACATGCAAAATTGCTGAACAAGTTGTCATAATATTTGTCATTACAAATTTTTGCACACACATTTTCCTATACATTTCCATTAGACTTTAGTCTGTCTAATTGGTAAAATTAGATGGATGGATGGATGGATGGATGGATGGATGGATGGATGGATGGATGGATGGATGGATGGATGGTTGGATGAAAACAGATGGATGGATGAAAGGATGGATGGATGGATGAATAGAACAAATTATGGAATTATGGATGGATGGATGGATGGATGGATAGATGGATGAATGGATATATAGAGGGATGATAAATGGATGGATGGATGGATGGATGAAACAAATTATGGAATCATTGTTAGATAGATAGATAGACAGACAGACGGACGGACGAACGGACGGACGGACCTACGGACGGACGGATGGACGGACGAATGGATGGATGGAACGAATAATGAAATTAATGATGGATGGATGAATGGATAGAGGGATAGATAGAGGGATATATGTAGAGAGATGATAAATGGATGGATGGATGGATGGATGGATGGATGGATGGATGGATGGATG
>CAIGQZ010032287.1:10384981-10412085 GCA_903798205.1 Danio tinwini
ATATATATATATATATATATATAATGGGGAAAAATTTGAAAAATATTATCATTTGCAAAGATAACAAAAACAAATTTAATTCTGCTTAAAAAAACATGTAAAACTGCACACATTTAATGACAATTGCTGTATCTTTTATATTTTGCCTCATTTTAGATTTTTCCTGCATTGTTATATATACATTATGTTATTTTAGTAATATATATGTATGTAAAGTTTTGGTTACAGTTCTTAAGTTAGCTCAACAGTCTCTAAATAAGTTGCCATTGTGCGTCATTTATGAGAATAACCGTAAACCGTTCTGGGATACTAATAATTCTCTGCACCCAGCAGGAAGAAAAACCTGCAGACAAGGAAAATGAAGACAAGAAAGATGATAAAGGCCCTGGTAAGTCATCTGTTATCGTTGTAATTATCCTCTAAATTATCTCATCATTCATGGTATAAGTACCTGCAAAAGATATTTTCCAGATGAGAGGCGTTTAAAAGCAGTCTAACAGCCTGTCACAGGCTGCTCTGCAGCAGAGTTAGTGTACAGGTACAGGAATATGTGATGGTCAGTAAGCTGCTTCAGGGGTCACTTCTCCATCTGTGCCCTTCAGTCAGGAGTCTTGCAAAAAACTTACAATAGTCTTCACAAATATTCACACCCTTGATGAATATGAGCAAAGACTGCTGGGAAAGAATGTTTTATTGTTTAACTTTTTGATCTTTTGCTAAAAAGGATGGGAGTTCTTGCAACCTTTTCAAACTGTTTGTGTTGATGTAGGTGAGGGTGGATTGTATTTTTGGAGACTTTTCTGGGCCACTTGAATCATCATCCCAACAGTGTGTTTGGAGACAAATGCTCATCTTCGTCCAGGCTGATTCATAAGGGCCAGACAGAATCTGCTGTTTTGTTTTGTTTTTTGCTCTTTCTGTGCAGAATTTTGCTTTTAAAATTTGCAGATTTCTGTGGAATGATTCTAAGTATGAGCTGAAAACTTAACCAATAATATAATAATAACAATAATAATATATACAGTGCTCATCATATATGAGTACATCCCCACAGATCTCTCTTTTAAATTGATATTTTATATAGAATGCTATACAATATTATATTTGTGCATATACCAAATCTGGAGCTTATCTATAAAATTACTTAAAATAACTGTCCAAACATTTGCACACCCAAATTAGATTAGATTCAACTTTATTGTCATTACACATGTACAAGTACAAGGCAATGAAATGCAGTTTAGGTCTAACCAGGAGTACAATAGCAGCAAGTGCAGGATACAGGTATAAGTTATAAAGTGCAGTTATAGAAAAACTATGGTGATATTTACAAATGGATGTACTGTGAACAATATATACAGGTTGTATGAGCTATGAACAGAGATTTACCATAGATGGATATATGTACAGGTTGCTATTAATAATCAGAAGTATGCAGATAGATAAACATAATTACAAATGTATATGTGTATGTACAGTTCAAATATATGAATCAGTGCAATGAATATGTGCAATTTTTAAATGTGCAAATGTAAATAGTGAAGTGATTATGAGGAGTATAATTTATGAGGAGGGTGTGGGGGGTGTATTGGGGGGGCAAAAGAGTCAGTGGGGGGCAGAGTTCAAAAGGGAGACAGCTCTGGGGAAAAAGCAGAGTGAAATGTATATGTTCGTGAAAAATATTAAACACAAATTTTAAAAACAGGAAAAGTCAGGAGAAACAAAAAAATATATAAAAATATTTGATGCGGTGGCACAGTGGGTAGCGCTGTTACCTCACAGCAATAAGGTTGCTGGTTCGAGCCTCGGCTGGGTCAGTTGTCATTTCTGTGTGGAGTTTGCTTGTTCTCCCAGTGTTGGCGTGGCTTTCCTCCGGGTGCTCCGGTTTCTCCCACAGTCCACAAACATGTGCTATAAGTGTATTGGGTAAGCTAAATTGGCCGTAGTGTATGTGTGTGAATGAGTGTGCATGGGTGTTTCCCAGTGATGAGTTGCAGCTAGAAGGGCATCCGCTGTGTGAAACATATGCTGGATAAGTTGGCAGTTAATTCCACTTGTGGCAACCCCAGATTAATAAAGGGACTAAGCCAAAAGAAAATGAATGAATTTAATATTCTTAAATGGGTTGTACTCATTTATGCTGAGCGCTGTGTATATATACACATTTAAAATGCAAATTAAGTTGATTAGAACCACTTTTTTTGTAAACAAAAGCAACAGCATGTATCACATTTAATAGATACATAACAGAAAATATTACTTTACAAACCGTATTGCACAAATCATCTAAATTCGAAACATTTAAATATATTTAATAAAAAGCAATAATTATAATTTTAATTGAACTGAAATGCATAAAAAAAACAAAATATATATATTTACATAAGTAAATAGATGGAATGACAAGTTCAGTCCTCTGGGGAAATCCACGTGGGCCTATTCATAACACTTCCAGTTGACTGCAATTTCCTAAACAATGCCCTATTGTCACTGTTTCTGTGTTTTTGCTGTTATCTACAGTACTTTATATTATGTGACGCTCAACAACATTGTGAAGAATGACGAAGTTTGGCCATTGTGTTTCCTCATATATATCGGTTCAAGAATTTCCTGTCCTCGTCAGCCAGGTCTAAGATATATGATGTGCTTTGTTTGCAAGTGTTTAGTCTGAATTGGAGACTATTGTTTTTATACATTTTGAGCAATAGAAGGTTAAACATTTGTTCACAGCCATCTTTGCGCATAATTACCAAGGGTGCCAGAATACTTTAAAGCGGAGATCCCCAATAGGGCCCGCGGGCCAAAGTTGGCCCATTGTAACCTTTTATTTGGCCCATCATCCTATCTGACAAGCTAAAATTAATGTTTCAAATTAATGTTTCATTTTTAAAATGTAAATACTGTTACTCAACAGATAGAGGACTATGCAGGAGACATCGGCGAGCAAATCAAGGCAAAAACTTGTGTAACTCCATGCTGATATGTAAATGAGATTGTTTTACTGTAATAAGTTCAATATAAAATGTAAAACAAATTATACTCTATTAGATAATATAAAGATATGTTTTCTAGTTATTTAAAAATATTTTAAAATAAATTAGAAAATTACCCATGGCAACTATATTTACCTTCAGCCCACTAGCCTCAATCAAGTTTGGTTTTTGGCCCTTCATAAGAAAAAGTTTGGGCACCCCTGCTTTAAAGAAACCTTTTCCTCCATAGCTCCAGCAGCAGAACCAGCAGCAGCGGCTAAAGAACCAGAACCAGCAGCACCGGCTAAAGAACCAGAACCAGCAACACCAGCACCAGCACCACCTAAAGAACCAGAACCAGCAGCACCTGCTCCAGCTCCAGCCACAAAACCAGAGGAGACACCTGCAGATCCAGCCAATGACCAGCCACCTGAGGAGCGGTAAAATACACATTAGAAATCTTTCTAATCACAAATATGACAGCTTAATTTGAACTCAGGTTATAGAAGATTAAAAGAAATAAAAGAAATTAAACACATTAATCATGACTACAAAAAATAAATGTAACACTAACATATGCATGTGCTCTTTGTTTATGGGTTTTGAAAACATGCTTTAATAAAATAATTCGATCAGAAGTTATTTAAATATACATCTGCAAAAGAATTGATACCACAAGATTTGATTACTAGCTCCTAGAAAAAATCTGTAAAATATATGTAATATAAAACTCTAATGTACCTGATATAGAAATAAAATAAAAAAAGAAATATATTAATGTCAACAAAAAAAAAAGCTAAATAGGAAAGTGTCATGCTTGGAATTCTGGGAAAGTCCTTATATATTACAGTATATATTAAGGAAACATCATAGCCTTTTTTACAGTAACAAACTTAAAATAAAAAGGAAGTGTCTTGAGCAGTGTGTGTGTGTGTGTGTGTGTGTGTGCATATAAATATATTTCCATCAACTGTTGCATCAGCAGTAAACTCTCCAGTCGATTAGGAGAGCAAATTGGTTAATTTTGATTTCATATTGACTTAAAGTAGTCGTCCGTGCATCACAACTGCCAAGAGACAGTCTTGCTTGATGAGCTTTAATTAATCAGGCCTAATTAGACTCATTGTTTTGGAAAGGACTCACAGTAGGGTGACTCTCGCCAATGCAAGCACTATAAGATCTGAGACTGTCCAACAGAGAGCTGGAAGATTATCAGACCACGAGCTGAGAGGAGATTACAAGATTTAAAGTGTGTTTGATAGAAGCTCATCTCTGGAGCCGCTTATAGTTAGAAGACAAAAATAAAACCAAAAACTAAATGAGGAATGTAATGACACTAGTGTATAATGATGCATTAGGTGTTCAAAATAGGCTGTTTACATGAAATTAAGTTAATCGTGTTGTTGTTGTCAAAATAAACCTTCTTCTTTTTTTGCTTCGAAAGACAGTAGCTAAAGTTACATTGTTTACAATTAAGTTAAGTTATATTATTTGCTAAAAAAAAAAAAATCTCAACAAAAAGGCAAAAATCTCTTCACATTTCAGTTGTAATGCGTTTTCATGACCAGCAGAGGTCGGCATATATAAACAAATGCGGATTAACAGTTTTGCCTCATGTAAACATCGTGTTTTAATGTATAGTAGGCCTAGTTATAGTTTTTTTCAGTCAGCCGTTGTGCCATAGAGCCATTTGCCACAGGTAATGCCAAACGGACGTGTTTAGTTTATTGAACCATTAAAAAGTAGGCTAGTGTTAGCTCACAGATCTAATTAAGCCAGAGGCAACGTACAGAAAATGCGTAACTGGAGCATTTAAGACAGATTTACAGATCAAATAACACTTATTTTGTATGAAATAATTAATGTAAAGACGTTTTACAAACATATAAGCAACATACATGGTAAAATAAGGTTTCTCTGATCAAATCGTATATTGTTATCCATGTAGGTCGCGGAATGATACAAAATAGGTACTACTTTATCGCTTAACTGTTACTAAAAATGAAATTAGATTACATTAAATTAGTTTTTTTTTTTCAAAATCTAAAGGATTCTCTTCTAAAATGTATGTTACATATTATTTGGTAAAACTTTAAACGAGGTCTCATTTTTTAATATAGGCTAGTATGCATTAACTAACCTTAATTACAAAGGAGCACATTTTACAGTATTTACAGCAATTAAATTATCATTCACGTTAATGATAGTTGACAGTAATGTTTGACACAAGCTTTGATTATAAAAATGTATTAAGATTCACAAATATTTCAAACTTGTATTAATTGTTTATTCTTCAGGATAACCCTTATGACCCTTGTTTTCTTTATTGTGGAAGTTCATGATTTCTGATTGTGTTTATAATAAAATTACACTATTTCAATTTATTAATTTTATTTCCCTGTTATTTCTTATTTTACTGTTGTACAGTAAGGAGCCCCGGCCCATTCTGATAAGCGAGGAAATTGATACTCAACTCATAGAGATGGTTCAGAAATATCGACAGAGGACTGAACAGTTTAAAGAAAAAATCATCGATCCATACGCATCTTCCCCAGAGCGAAGCCCACCTGTCAGTAAGTACAAATCAATCCTGTGCATCTGCAATTAATGACCATTACAGCTTGAGTAATACACAATAAGTTAGGAATAATTGACAATGGGCTGTTGAATTATTAGATTAATAACGTACACTCCTGTGGTGGTGACACGGCCGTGACTTGAAGTGTGCATTATTTTATAACAATTCTATGGACCAGAGTGAATTATTCCAATTATACTACAGTTACCAAACATAAAGACACTGTTCAGATGTTGTATATCAAGTCATTTGTCAGGTTTTTTGTCCTCAAACTGCTCCTGTGTGTTGGTTAAAATACTTTAAAAAAGTAACTAATTACTAGGGCCAGACGGAATCTGCAGATGTTTTTTGCCATTACTGCAGAGAATTTTGCTCAAAATCTGTGGATTTCTACAGAATTATTTTGAGAGTATCATAACTAAAACCTTAATATGTGAAATAAAAAAATAATGCCTTTTTAACTTTTTTTTAATATTCAAAATGCAAATCCAATTAGATACACTTATTTGGTAAACAAAGCAAGTCTCTCATATAATATATCTACTAAAAGACAGAAAATATTACTTTGTAAACTGCATTGTACATAAATCAGATGAACATTTTCATATTTTTCAATAATATTATTGTAATAAATTTAAAAACTGAATAAATATATATTTACACACATTTACTCAAGTAAATAAATAGAATTAAGGATAAGCTTAAAATCTGTGCAGATTCCGTGTGGGCCTACTAATTACTAATTACATAATTAAAATTGTATTTAAATTACTTTTCTAATTAATTTGTCTAAAAAGTAACTTAGTTACTCAATAAGTAATGCAATGACTCAATACTAACAATCCACATAAATCTCAATGCATAGACAAATAGAAATTAAACTAGTACTTCTTTAAATTTAAGCAAAAATGAAATTTTATTTTGACAAAAAATTACTTTCTTAACCATATTTAACCAAATGTTCTTGATAAATGTTCTTTAGTTGAAATATATAATTATTCTGCAAAATATGTATTACTCTGCTTCTCTAAATTGATTTATATAACCAAAGCAAGGCAAGTTATTTAAATAGCATTTTATGCACAAAGTGATTTACATAAACAGGAATAAAATAATAAAAATGATTAAAAACAGATTAAAATGTGTTAAATAGGTTTAAAAAGAATGAAAAAGAAAAGAAAGGCACAACAGTGCGATCTGTGGGACATACGTTAGCACAGAGCTCATTCAGTAAAGGCACAGCTAAACAGATGTGTGTTCAGTCTTGATTTGAACGTGCCTAAATGTTGGAGCACATCTGATCATTTCTGGAAGCTGATTCCAGCAGCTGGGGGCGCTGTTAGTAGCTGAAGGCGGATTCATCCTGCTTTGACTGAACTCTTGGAATTTCTAATTTACTTGATCCTAATGATCTGAATGCTCTGTTAGGTTTGTATTCAGTGAGCATACTGTATATATATAATGTATTGAGGTTCTAGACTATTTAGTGATTTATAGACAAGTAGTAATACTTTAAAATCTATTCTGAGCGTAACTGGGAGCCAGTGAAAAGAACTAACAGGTGTGATGTGCTCTGATTTTCTTTTTCATCACATTAACATATAAAATTGTTGAATTTATGTACAGTATTTATGAAAAGTACATTATAAGTAACTGTAAATAAATTTTCTTAAAATGAAAAGAAATCCTTTACTTTAGTGCACAGGTGTCAAGTCCAGTTCCTGGAGTGCCGCAGCTCTGCACAGTTTAGCTTTAATCAAACTAATTGAGTCCTTCAGGCTTGTTTGAAGCCTACAAATAAATGTGTTGAAGAAGGGTTGGAACTAAACCGTGCAGAGCTGCGGCCTTCCAGGAACTGGATCTGACACCTGTGCTTTATTGGGAAAGTAATTTAAAGGTCTCATGAAATGAAAATAAAGTTTTTTAGATGTTACCATCATGTTAGTTTTTACCATATCTACAAGCTAGTGTGCTCCAAAACAGTGACAAAATTTGCATTTAGAAAATATAAAACTGACATAAACATGTAAATCTCTGGAATTCTCTTCCTCCTGACATCCGCAACATTGACTCTCTCCCTCTGTTTTAATCCAGACTTAAAACTCATCTGTTCAAAATAACTTACACTTTATAACTGCATACCACACTCTGTATCATGTCTTTGTATTTTATCATCTTTTCTATTTTTATACTATTGGTTTATTTTTAATTATTGAATTGTGTATATGATGTTGTACAGTGACCTTGGGTTTCTTGAAAGGCGCTTTAAATAAAATGTATTTTTATTATTATAAATCTTGTATGTAATTTGTCACTTCAGCCTAAATGGAACAACGGGTCACCTCATACTTCAGTTTCTCATCAAATCATAACCAATCAAATCCTCTCTAGTATCTGACATGCCACGCCCACTTCAAGACGCTTCTCTTTTGCTTTTCATTTGATGCGCTTGAGCTCACTCGATGAGCGATGATAAAACAAAACACTATTGGCTGTTTTTTATAAAAAGAGGAGGAGCTACACTATGTCCCGCCCTCTCTTCGTGTTTTAGTTAAGATTACGTCAAACATTGAATAAAAATACACATTTCAGAGCACTTCACGGGACCTTTAAATACAGTAACATTCTATATAACTAACTCATTTTTACCCATCTCATCAAAGGCCTTCTGTTCTGTTTTGATTTAATTTGTAATTATATTTATATAGGCTGTGAAATAAATGCAATTATTAGACGTAGTGACTTTTAAGTGTAAATGGAATGGAACACAGTAAAAACCTGCCTGGAACTACTTTAGCTGTGCGTTTATGTAAAAAAATAATTACACGGTAACGCTTTAATTATTAAAGCATTAATTATTACGGTAACACTTTACAATAAGGTTCATTAGTTAATGCATTTACTAACATGAACTAATCATGAACAACACTTGTACAGCATTTATTTATCATAATTCAAAATTTACTAATGCATTAATAACATCCAAGTTCATGCTTGTTAACATTAGTTAATGCACCGTGAATTAACATGAACTAACAATGAACAACTGTATTTTCATTAACTAACGTTAACTAACATGAACAAATACTGTAGTAAATGTACTGTTCATTGTTTATTCATGTTAGTAAATGCATTACCTAACATTAACTAATGAACCTTATTGTAAAGTGTGACCTTACACACTCTAGGGGCCATTCACAAAGAACGTTTCTTTGTGTCTTAAAATGTAAGAGGCATCTAATGACTCTTTAGGCCCCTTGTTCAACAGCCAATCAGAATCAGAATTAGTTTTATTGCCAAGTGTGCTTCACACACAAAAGGAATTTGTTTTGGTTACAGAAGCTTCCAGTGTACATAAAGTGACAAGTGACAACACAAAATAAATATGAAGAAAAAAGATGATTAACATTAAACAGAGATGCAGTTAGCCAAAAAAATCTGGATGTTGACTTGTATGTACAGATTTGTTATAAATATACAGGTTATAAAAGTATTGCATAGTATATTGTTATAAGGTGCTGGAGCATTCAGAGCCAAGCATTCAACAGTCCCATAGTACAACAATATATAAGTAACACAACAGATATTGAATGTTTGTTCCAGCACCCGTTCTGAGAAAAGATGACTACTATAAGCTGGTGGAGGAGAGGAAACGACAAGAAGAGGAGGAGAGGTTACGAAAAGAGGAGGAGAAGAAGAGGAAAGAGGAGGAGGCCAAGAAGAAGAAAGAAGAAGCGGAGAAAAAAAAGAAAGAGGAAGAAGAAAAGAAGAAGAAAGAGGAGGAGGAGAAGAAAAAAGAACAAGCAGGAAAGCCTGTGGAAAAGAAAGATGAAAAAACAGATGAGAAGAAGTCCATCTTGTCAAAAGTTAACTACACCTGTGTGGATTTTGTGTTAAAGCCTTTTGAGAACAGAATGGACAACAGGATCGGCAAATCCATCGATCCTTTCACAGGTTACACCTCACTAATATTAATAGACCTCTTAAAAACATCTCTGTATTTAGGATGTTGTGTGTTTGTGTGAAAAGTCTTTTTTTTTTATTCTTTAAACCAAAGTTTCTCCCTGGACAAATCTGACTCCCGTTCGAGTGCACACGCATCTTGCAGCATGCAGTTAAACTCACAGCGGTTTATCATGACACTCTTATCAATCATTTTTCCATAATTGACAGCAATAACAAACAAAGTGTTGTCTGATTGACAAGCAACACCTACATGTGTTCAAAAGAATTTTAAATGCCAAATGGGACAAATTTATACTCCATTTAGAAAGTAAAACATACTCTAAACCAGGGGTTTTCAAACTTTTTGGACACCTACTTGCTTTTGATGTACGTACATACAGTACAGAAAATGCTGCTTTGCAGAGCCAAGTTTGCAGAGCCCTGACGGTGTGGTTGAGTCGAACATTAAGTACGTTTACATGGGTAACAATACTTTTAATTTTGATTTTTAATACAAATAAGACATTACTTTGATTAAGAGTCTACCATGTAAACAGTGATTTTTGATGACCTTAATCCAACTAAAGTCATAACTGAACTAAACAAAAATGGAATTAAGATGTGGATTATGCATATATTAGTGGCATGATTAAAGTAAACACCGCAATCAAACTATTACCGTCATGTTGGACTTTCACCATATTTTCCAACAAGATCCTCACATGTGGCTGTCAGTAAAGGACCGCACACACACACACACACACACACACATTCTGCATTGCGAAATGCAGAAATTTTTTTCTTTCCATTCGGCATGCGTTATTAAATTCCATAACACTCTTCCACCAGTCCTTACTCCTTAATTGCGTCTAATACACCAGTTTGTCACAGGGGCATGAATGAAATGCCGAACTGCAGTTAAAGCCACCCAAAATTACATGAAACTCTTAACGAAACTCAGAATCAGTTTTATTGCCAAGTGTGCTTCACACACACAAGAAATTTGTTTTGGCAACAGAAGCTTCCAGTGTACATAAAGTGACGAGTGACAACACAAAATTAAATAGAAGAAAAGAAAAGGCAATAAACATTAAACAGAGATGCAGTTAGTCAAAAAGATCTGGATGTTGAGTTGTATGTACAGATATGTTGTAAATATACAGGTTATAAGTTGCTGTGTACAAGTGCGTATGAGAAAGTATTGCACGTTTATTGCACAATAGGGGAATATTTAACTGTTCATGAGGTAGATGGCCTGAGGAAAGAAACTTTTCCTGTGTCTGGCTGTTTTTGTGCTTGGTGCTCTGTAGCGCCGACCAGACGGTAACAATTTGAACAGGTAGTGTGCTGGGTGTGAGTCGTCCAAATTGTTTTTACGAGCCCTTTTACTCACTCTGGAAGAGTACAGTTCTTGAAGTGTAGGAAGGGTAGTGCCAGTGATTCGTTCAGCAGTCCGGACTAAGCACTCTTACGTAAGCACTTCATGTAAACACCTTAAATATAATATTGTCTATTAAGGCAAATAACTAGATTACAGATGTCTATGTAAACATAGTCAGTAGTGTCTTTAAAGTAAGTGAAAGATCCAGAGCGGCATCCTGCTGATTTGATTCAGGTCACTTTTTTTGTCAGACGGTTCACTGGTTTGACTTTCTTTCATTCACTGTTATTCATTTTAAAAAGCACCCACTCCATTTTATTTGTATATATTTAACCCGAACGCATTAATTCTACAGGTGCCTGATAGTTAGATGTGAAGCTAACATTAATCAAATTCACTCTAGTGAACACTAGTGAAAAAGTTTACTCGAGTGCACGCCTTAATAGGTGCTGGCACCTATAGGTCTCAAACTCAATTGCTGGTGGGGCCGCAGCTCTGCATAGTTTTGCTCCAACTCTAATCAAACACAGCTGGTCCAACTAATCAAGATGTTCAAGAATACTATAAACTATTAAGCAGGTGTGAGTTGGAGGTGGTTGAAGCTAAACTATGCAGAGCTGCAGCCCTCCAGGAATTGAGTTTGAGACCACTGCTAGAAACATGCAACATTAAGTGCAGTGTGTGGGTGAGACGGGGGCAGTGTTTCGATGTGATTTGGTTATGTTGTGGTTCTGTGACTGCTGGTGTTGGTTGCTGTATGGTTAAAAATTACGACAGCTAAAGTAACTAGGTTAATTTTGATTTAAATAAATTCAAATTAAATTAAATATTCATCTAATATTTTGTACGTTTTTGTGTGTTTAGGCAGGTTTTGGACAGCTTTTGGGCTGGAAAAAGTCAGCTATATCTGGCAACACTGGACAATATATGCAAATGACATACAGTATATGACATACAAGTTTGTGTTTGAATTTCACATAATAAGTTTTGAAACAACCACCATGTTTTTCTTTTCCTTTTTTCTTGTGATTTTCTTTAGACCGCAAGTATATCGCTTGGCTAAGCGTGGTGACCATTGCCTTCAACTATAACCTGTGGTTTGTCCCAGTGCGCATGGCCTTCCCTTATCACAGCCCAGAGATTGTGCCATTATGGTTCACCTTAGACATCATTGCTGATTTCATCTATATATTCGACATGATCTTTTTCCAACCGCGACTGCAGTTCAGTAAGGGGGGAGACATCATTGTAAGAAAATAATTTCATTAAAATAATTTTTATTTTATTTTATTTATATTTATTTTATTTTATTTTCAAAAATTTTTGGGGTAAAATTTATATGTTTGTTATTTTTTATAAAGCAGTATTTAATGTTTTGCCAATTCTGCTATGAATATAAAGCTCTCTAATTTTCAAACATTTTCTTTCAGTATGACAAAGATGTGATCAAAAAGAAATACCGTGAATCTGGAAGATTTCAGGTACTGACTATTTCACCGTTTCATCTCTGAATAGAAATGCATTTCCTCATCCTTCCTTTAATTTCAGAACGATATAGTAGCTGTCCTGCCTTTAGACCTGTTATATATACCATTTGGATTCAAGTCTGTCTTCAGACTCAATCGTCTGATGAAGGTAAAAACACTTTTTCTAATGCATCTAATTTTTTACTGAAATAATCATTTTTAATATGCGAGACATATGGTTTATTAGACATAAAAACTAAATAACTAGACAAAACTGTAAGGAGCTTTGAGATGTATTTGTATGTGTTTGGCTTTAAGATGTATACCCGTTTATGAGCTCATTCTACACTAGCCGACAAAAGTCTTGTTGCCTATCCAAGTTTTAGGAACAACAAATAATAACTTGACTTCTAGTTGATCAGAAGTGGCTTAAATGACAGGCAAAGGCCTCTATATTATACGTATTTTACCAAAATAAAATATGATTTTTAATTATTTAATTAGGACAGTAAGGTCTGCCTTTGCTTAGACAAAAGTCTTGTCACTTAACAGAAATAATGTACAGTATAGAATATAAAGTCATGGTGCAGTGGAAAAAAAATAAATATTGTGTATGACTCCCATGAGTTTGGAGGACTGCATCAATACATCTCTGCAATGACTCAAGTAACTTATTAAAAAAGTCATCTGGAATGGCGAAGAAAGCGTTCTTGCAGGACTCCCAGAGTTCAACATTCTTTGGATTCATCTTGAATGCCTCTTCCATCTTACCCCAGACATACTTATTAATGTTCATGTTTGGTGACTGGGCTGTCCAATGCTGGAGCACCTTGACCTTCTTTGCTTTTAGCAACTTTGAAGTGGAGGCTGAAGTATGAGAAGGAGTTCTATCCTGCTGAAGCATTTGCCCTCTTCTGTGGTTTGTAATGTAATGGGCAGCACAAATGTCTTGATACCTCAGGCTGTTGATGTTGCCAGACCCCAAACATATAACATATAACCCCAAACCATGATTTTTCCTTCACCAAACTTGACTGATTTCTGTGAAAATCTTGGGTCCATGCGGGTTCCAATAAGCCTACTGCAGTATTTGTGATGATTGGGATGCAGTTCAACAGATGATTCATCTGAAAAATCTACCTTCTGCCACTTTTCCAAATGATCAACTTGAAGTCAAGTTATTATTTATTGCTCTTACAACTGGGATCGACGACAAGACTTTTGTCAGGTAGTGTATTGTTGAATATGTACTGATCTTGTTTGGTTGTTTCTTCTCAAGGTGGAATCATTTTTTGAGTTCAGTGACCGTCTTGAAGGTCTCCTGACCAGGGCTTATATATGGAGGTGTGTAGCCAAGTCTTTTCTGGTTATGAGTTTGTCTAACTCTATTAATCTACAATAAAAAGGCTATTGTATGAAGACTTTAGCATTCCATATTATTTAAAAAATGAATCAAGTTTATGCATTATGCATTAAATGAAACATAAATGAAATGCGCATTTAAACAGACAATATATTCTCAAATTCGAATTACAATTCTACAATGTGTTTGCCATGTTAATTTGATTCATGAACCAACCAAAAAATTTTATTAACTACTCACCCTCATGTTATTCAATCACCTAAGACCTTCGTTTATCTTCAGAACACAAACTACAATATTTTAGATGAAATCCAAGAGCTCTCTCTCTGCCTCTATACATTCTGAGACATTCAAAGAGCAGAAAAGGAACTTAAATCATTGTCAAAATATTCCTTGTAACTTTAGGGGTTAAACTGTAATCATACAAAGCTCCAATAACAATTTTGTGCACCAAAAAAACCTTGTAAAAACAACTTACGCAATACAATGCTTGTGTGTTGCACTGCTGACGCTAATGGCAATACATCATACACCCTGACGAAAAAATTAAGTTATATTTACAATAAATTTAGCACACAAAAGCGTTTTTGGAGCTTCATATGATTAAACCACTGAAGTTTTGGTTCTATTTCTGGACTTTAAACATCTCTGACCATTGCCGTATATGGAGGATCAGAGAGTTCTTGAAATACCTTCAAATAATTTATTCATTCATGTATTTTCCTTTGGCTTAGTCCCTTATTTATCAGGGGTCGCCACAGTGGAATGAACCGCCAACTATTCCGTCATATGTTTTTACGCAGTGGATAGCCTTCCTGCCACAACCCAGTACTGGGAAACACCCATACACACTAATTCACACTCATACACTGCAGCCAATTTAGTTTATTCAATTCACCTATAGTGCATGTTTTTGGACTGTGGGGGAAACCGGAGCACCCGGAGAAAACCCACACCAACACAGTGAGAACATGCAAACTCCACACAGAAATACCAACTGGCCCAGCCGTAACTCGAACCAGCAACCTTCTTGCTGTGAGGCGACAGTGCTAACAACTGAGCCACAGTGCTGCCTATCGATTTAACTTTATAAAACTTTATTTATGTAATATTATTCTTTTATTAAAATGATGTATCACTAATTCTCCTTTGCTTTGTTTATAGAGTGATTCGCACGATTGGATACCTGTTGTTTATTCTCCACCTCAATGCTTGTCTTTACTACGTGGCATCTGTCTACCAGGGCATTGGCTCCACCAAATGGGTTTACAGCGGAAAGGGCAGCGCGTATGTAAAGCACATTTTACCTTTAAAAACAAAAACAAAACACACTTTACCTTTAAATGCACTTAAAATGTTATTTTTTCTTGTACAGTTAAAGTCAGGATTGTTAGCCCTCCTGAAGTATTAGCCCTCTAGAGAGAACGGAGAGAAGTTTTTTCAACACATTTCTGAACATAATAGTTTCAATAACTAATCTCTAATAAATGGTTTCTTTTATTTTTGCCATGATGACAGTACTGTAAACAATATTTTACTAGATATTTTTCAAGATACTAGTATTCAGCTTAAAGTGACATTTAAATGCTTAACTAGGTTAATTAGGCAAGTTAGGGTAATTAGGCAAGTCATTGTATATCGATGGTTGGTTCTGTAGACAATTGAAATAAAATATTGCTTAAAGAGGCTAATAATATTGACCTTAAACCTTAAAACTGCTTTTATTCTAGCCAAAATAAAACAAATAAGACTTTCTCCAGAAGAAACAAATATTATACAGTGAAAAATTACTTGATCTGTTACACATCATTTGAGAAAAAAAAAAAATTCACACGAGGGCTCATAGTTTTGACTTCAACTATATTAAATTTTCCATTCACAGCAAAAAAAAAAAAAAAAAGCAAAACATGATCTGCAGTAATTGCAAGCCTTGGGTTTTTTTCATATTCTCGTAGCTACCTGAGCTGTTTCTTCTATGCGGAGAAATCCCTCCTGATGATCGCAGAACTTCCTTTCCCTGAGACCATGTTCGGTCAGATCTTTCAGATGACCAACTATTTTGTTGGAACCTTATTTTTATCCATCATTCTTGGCCAGGTAGACATTTTGTCTCCAAAGCTTTTTTTTTGTCTTTAAAGCTTACGCGCCTGAAGCACTTCATGTTTTTTGGCTTGGTTTTGAGGCTTTTTTCTAACGCAGGCTCATTTGAAATACGTGTTTCAGCCTACATATTTGTGAAACTGCAAAAATGTAATGAACAAACATTTGACTTTCTAGTTTCTAGTTAAAATTAACCCTACAGGGCAGTATGTCCTGAAGAACTTTTGTTCCTTTTCACACTAATGATATTTGTAGGGACACATTGATGAATAAAGGATTATACATTTGGTTTCACAACATCAAATAAATACCACAAAACAACTTAACAGTGTCTTTGATTTGTAATTTAATACATTTGGTTCACATATCTATTTCAATATGGATAAATTTTCTGGCTTGGTCAGTTTGCTCGATAGCTTACATTGTACGGTTGTTGTACTAGTGATACAGAGCGCTCTGGTTCGAGTCTGGTGAAGCACGATTTTACAAAAGAGATAAAAGCATTGTAAAATCAAGGTAAACTACATGCTCACAGTGCCCTTTTTTCTTACGCTTTCTTTTAAAAACACTATTGATTGGGTTTAGGAAAGGATTTAGATCAGTGGTTCACTGGTTGATCAGTACGGCAAGCATTGTCTTCTTATTGGTTTGTTAAAGAAGTACATGTATCTGAAGCGTTCAACAAAACATGCCCTAAATTTTTTGATTCGCAAAAATGTAGACAGCGCCCTCTAGTGGATTTATCATCTGAAACCTGCAATAAAATGTACTTGAAGCAACGTATGTAAAAATGTAGGCTGGGCCAAGTATTTACAATACGTGGACTGCTTTTTTTCCGTCTGCTTTCTCGCTTGGCCTTGGCTGTGCTCAGTGGTTGGATGTCTGCTGTTTGGACGTGGCAATATGTTTAAATCTTTTACAGTGTTTCAAATGTCAGTGTGAGATGTTTTATATTACTCGTTTTCTTTCTCTTTTGCAGGTATTTGCACAGTTACTATTTTGCTGTGCGGACTCTCATCAACATTGGTGGTCTGCCTGAGCCCCATACGATCTTTGAGATCAGCTTTCAGTTAACAAACTTTTTCGTTGGTGTCTTTGTCTTCTCAAGTTTGATTGGACAGGTACACCATAGAATGATGTAGAGCAGCCAATCATATTATAGGATCAACTCCACTTATTAGAATGTGATGCATCTTAACCAGATGTTAAGATGCACACAATATTAAAATAGTTTGTTATTATTAATAATTATTGTGTATTATTAATATGACATTAATAAGTTGGATATTTAATTGTGCATGTAATTTAGAACTGTGTTATTAGTGCAAAAACACTAACACTTTTATATGTAATCTTTAAATAATGATTATCCTTGGAAATATTATTTATTATTAATTAATTATAATCTATATTTTTGCTGTTAATTATAATGCTTTGTTGTCTAAATTTGCATGCAACTCTTCAAATCAGTGTTCTGTTTTGAATTTATTTACATATAAATAGTAAAGATTTTTAATATTGCCCACTGGTGGAAAATGTCAACTCTTTGAGTGCTGAGAAAATAAATAAATGTTAACAAAAAACATTATAATTATAAAAATTTCAGGCAATAAAATAAGAAAATAGCTATTAATTTGTTAGATAATGTACTGAAAAATGGTTTATTCCTTTCAGGGTGATAGACATTAACTTTTAATATTACAGATGCGAGATGTCATTGGCGCTGCTACTGCTGGTCAGACCTACTTCCGTGCATCTATGGATGCTTGTGTGGCGTATATGGTAACCAACCACATTCCCAAGATGGTTCAAACCAGAGTGCGCACCTGGTACAACTACACCTGGGACTCCCAGGGCATGCTGGGTAAATTTACATAATCTGAATGAGTAGCATTTAGGAGCAATCCACTTTTGGGAAAGTTGCTTATTTACAAGTCTCCACTTTTAGCTTAGCTTAGTATAAATCAATAAATCATATTATTACACAGTGATGTTAAAAAGTTACCAAGTGGGGACTATTTTAAGGTGCTGTGTAGTATCATTGTGCCTGCTGCAGCCATTGTACTGTAGAAAAGTTTCTTGATTATTACGCCAGAATGAGAGTATAGTTCCTAACCATATACCAAGAAAATAGCAACTTTCATTTTACGTCATATATTAGTACATGATGCAATTGCAGAAAACTCAAGATTAATTGAATTATCAAAAAATTTTGGTAATTTTATTGCAAGATGCTACTGGTCTAATCTGATTCAATGATCTGTGCTAAGCTAAGCTAAAAATGCTTTCGCCAGACTTGGAGATTGGCTGAATGGATTCAAAAATGGTAAATACTGGTTTATTAAGTTTTTGCTTGTCCTCAGATGAGTCTGAGCTGCTGGGACAGATGCCTCTGGTGATGAGAACCGCCATCGCGGTGGACATCAACCTCGCTACTTTCCAAAAGATTGAACTCTTCAAGGTGAGCTTGATTTAAAGGGCTGGTTCAGCGAAAAATCAACATGTCCTCACAATTACTCACACTCAAGTGGTTCTAAACTGGATTTCAGTCTCTTGCTGAACAAAAAAAAAAGATATTCTGAAGAATGTTGGAAGCCAGCAGCCATTGACAACCATAGTAGAAACTAAAAATACTATGTAAATCAATGGTTGTTGCTTTCCAGTATTCTCAGTACATCTTCCTTTGTGTTCAACAGAAGAAAAAAAACATGTTTGGAACAAGGATGGCTGCTTTTTACTTAGGGCTGTCTATGTTAATGAGGGAAAGATCATCACTAATAGACAGGACTTTCCCCCTCCGATGACATATACAAAGGGAAAATGTCAATCAAAGTGTTTATGCAGACTGTTTTTATAAAATGTGATTATTAATTCATTTTTACCATTAGAGGCTGGCTATATTCACACACTGTTGACACACAACTGTTTTTAAACCCCTTATAAAAGCAATTTTTCCCCCTAAAGAATAGGAACAGACATTAGCTATTTTTCAACCACATACAATGCTGTGCAAATGTTTTAAACCAACATTGAATGTGTCTTTTAGTGATGTATAATGACCATATATTTGAATACAACCAGTAAAGGCAGGTTAGATTTAATACAGTAATTGTTTAAGACAAATTAAATAAAGTAAATGAGTGTTTTCAGCCTTCAGTGAAACATGTCCAGTGTTGTTAGCATTATTGTATGAATGATATGATTGTGAATTCTGAAAAGTACAGACAGTTTTCAATACTTTATGCCATTCCTTCTAGAAATTTTTATATTTTAACATAATAATGGTGCCAAACACAATGCAGTTAAATCTTATCTAGAGAAAAAAACAACAACTGGTGAAGCACAGACAGCCATGAAATGGCCCCCAAAGAACCCAGACCTAAATATTATAGAGACCTGAGTATTATAGGTATGAGATTCACCTGGATAGAAATGTTTTTTGTTATTCTTTTTGTTGTTGCCAATGATGTTGGTGATGAACTCAAACAGCTAAACTTTAATATAATCTTTGAATCTGTATATATTGGTTAAATTTGAAGAGATGGGACTACATACTGTAAACTCATTTATAATCAGTTGGTTGACATTTATGCAATTTTTTTTCTATCTCGCTCAGGGTTGTGACAACCAGATGCTTGTGGACATGTTATTGAGATTGAAATCCATTGTGTACCTGCCTGGAGACTTTGTGGTCAAGAAGGTGAGTTATACTGCTGTTTATTAGGACTTAAATGTTTCTCAAAAATAACAACTGAGTGCAAACCTCAGTTTTAAAGTAACAGTGTGGGATGTTTTTAAGCGGAAAACATAAAACTGTTATCATAATAACTGTTATAAATTATTGTCTTAAAAGGTCACAAAACACCAAAAAACATTTTTTGAGCTGCCATATATGTGTCCCACACTGCTATAAACACTAGTAGAACACATATTTTACTAAAAAGTGAAAACTGGTTGTTTTTGCAATATTTTGAGCAAATGAGTTCTTCCGGTTTGAAACAAATTTTTCAAGCTGCGTCACGGTGATTAGATAAAAATAAAAAAAAGATGCGGCTCCAGTTTGTGTTGATTGTCCTGTCGCTACAGATTTGGTAAGTGTGAGATCAGTGCCCTTTGTTTGTTCATTCAGATGGCAAAGTTAGTTCGAATCGTCAGCAGTGTTCTTTCAGTTTTTAAAGACATACCAGAGTCAAAATGATTTAGTTACTAAGTTTACAGTATGTTAATATCACTGCAATATTATAGTACAATATTATAGACTGAAAGACCACTGTAAATGCTGCTTACCGAATGTAAACATGTAAACACCGTTATCAAACTATTACTGTCGTGCAGGATTTTCGCCTCCCATTTGCCGTGTGGTATCAAATACTCCATTACAACTCCACTCTCCAGCAGTTCCTCTCGTTTGTCACAAATTATTTGTGGCAAATAATTCAATTACTGATGTCCATGTAATCACAGTCAGTGTCTTTCTCCGCTGGGTCTGTGTGTTTGTTTTGCCTCTGTGAAAATCAGCGCGTGCCTAAATGGAAACTCCCATTTTTGCAAAACCTTCCCTCTTTCCCTCCCCCCACACTCCCACCTAAACAGAGCTGGACACACCCACTTTCCTGACTTTTTCCAAACTAGAGGTTTGAAAACACCCTGCTGAGACAAGGGGGGTTTCGTGGCCATTTAAACATTTGTTGAATTGTGCCACTGTCTTTAAATAAATGTGATTATAATTAACTACAATGAAGATCAGAGACCAAATTACATTATAACATTTAATTGCTTTTTATTTTTAGGCACAATAACATCCCTCAGTTTAAAAAATATATCTATATGTAAATTGCAGCACTTACATTAATGTCTTAATTGAATTAAAATGTATGTTTCTGTCACGATCACCAGCGATCTAACCCTTATAGATCACAGAAGAACATTCACACGGACTACAATCATGTCTCCATATGAACTACAAGTCCTGTCCTGCACCACACACACACACCTGCTCCAAGTCTCCTTTGATGAGACTCTCACAGCTGAAGCTGGTCATGTACTGATGACACTACACATATTTACAGCTCACTTTGACACTCTCATTGCAGGGTCTTGTTAGGTTAACACCCTGTAACAATACAAAGTGATCCCTGGTGTAGTTTCTACACTTGCTTTGTTTTTTCGTTTACCCTGTCTGCCGCCTGTACCTCACAACGCCTCCAGATTTCCTTGTTTTTACCCATTTGCGCCTGGTTTTGATCATTTCCTGTCTGAGCAGGATTCTTAATAAAACTTGCATAAGGATCCTCACTCCGTTGTCACTCGACTCCCTTGTGGTTACAGTTTCTGCTCTTGTTTGTGATCGAAAATCATTAATTTGCATAGTGGAATTTGTGACTATGCAATGACAAATGTATTTAAATCAGATTAAATAAGTAAATTATAATAAATGTATATATCTTAATTTAGTGCACATAGTTCATTTCTTTAGTGAACTATCAAGGTGTGGACAATGACTGATTTGCCTGAGGAAAATGCAATGTTAGCCACATACATTGTTTACATGCTGTTTTACTCATATATTATTGCAGTTGAGTTATTATTACACAAGACAAGAGGTGTTCATTTATATTTATGTACTGCAATAGTGTATTGTATCTACACAGCAATCTGTCACATCCCATCAAGGAGCATTTCAACAGCATTTATTATTGGACTTTCCTAATAAAATGGAGATATGAAACATGACCATTGTTTTTAATCGAAAGTGGACTAGAAGTATGCTATGTAATATGCCGGTAATACTTTACAATGAGGTTGTATTAGTTATTATTAGTTATTGCATTTACTAACATGAACTAACACTAAACAATACATTTATTACAGTATTTGTTTAGGTTAGTTAATGAAAATACAGTTGTCGATTGTTAGTTCATGCTAACTCATGGTGCATTTAATAATGTTGACAAGCAGGAATTTGGATGTTAATAATGAATTAGCAGGCCCGTAGCCAGCCTGGTGAAAGAAGTGGTTCTTTTTTTCTCAAAAAGTGGACCTTTTTGCAATTATACACCTCATTTTCTATTGAATATAACATTTAAATACTGCATTTTAGTGACATTTTAAGCACTATTTTGAATTAGCTTGTCGGATGGTCATCATAACCACACCTTTTGACTATTTTAGCCAAAATAGTATTTAAACAATTTGATTATGGACTAATTCACATCTTTTTATTAATAAGTTTTGTGTCAAGAATAATACTTGTAAAAGGTTTTTTGCATTTAAATCCAATACAGTAGCGAAATAATGTTAGACTCATTAAAAATATTTGTTACCATTGGCCAAAACTGATTAGAAGAAGTCACACCGAAGCGACAGCCAACAAAAGATTCTGTTTGGTATTAAAGCTTTTTCGTTTGGTTATTTTTACCACAATGGCATAGCAGTCAAAATAGGACAAATGAGCTCATGTATGGGACAAATTGGACCCTTGTCATTGAGGGGTGGGTCTTCTAAACCACCCGAACCCCCTCTGGCTACGGGCCTGATTAGTAAATGTTAAACTATGATTAATAAATTCTGTGCAAGTATTGTTCATAATTAGTTCATGTTCGTGAATACATTAACTAATGAAACCTTTTTGTAAGTGTAAATTTTCTATGTAAATATGTGTTTTACAACTCCTAATTTGTGCACTGTTCTTATCTCTCCTGGTTCCAACAGGGTGACATTGGGAAGGAAATGTACATCATCAAGGCTGGAGAAGTGCAGGTCATCGGTGGACCAGATAACAAGATTGTGTTTGTGACTCTGAAAGCAGGCTGTGTGTTCGGGGAGATCAGGTGAACTATGGAAATGAGCATCTGCCTTTAATGCTACAAGTCATGAATGTGGTTTATGAACTGATAAGTATTTATAATCCTCCACAGTCTGCTTCAGTCTTCAGCTAATGGAGGAAACAGAAGAACAGCTAATGTAGCGGCTCACGGATTCGCCAATCTCTTTGTATTGGATAAAAAAGATCTCAATGACATCTTGATTCACTATCCTGAGTCTCAGAAAGTGCTGGCCAGGAAGGGACGGTGAGTTATATCAACATTAGGTTTTTTAGACAGAAATCATGTAGATGCACATACATGAGCAGTAGAAAGCTGAATCTTTTACTTAAATCTTAATCGGGCGAAGGACCATATATGGTCACTTCATTAGTTTACATCAAAAGATGTGAAATCTAGAATAATGAATTGAATGAATGAATTAAAGGAATGAATAAATGAATGAATTAATTAAATCAATAAATGAAATTGAATGAATGAATTAAATGACTGAATAATAAATTCAGTACTTAATTGAATTAATTGATCGAATGAATAAAATGAATGACTTGAATGAATAAATTGAATTAAATAATTAATTAAATGAATGAATTGAATGAATTAATTCAATTAAGGAATTGCATGAATTAAATAAATGAATGAATTGAATAAATAAATGAATTTAATGAATGAACAAATGAATTAAATGAATTGAATGAATGAATTAAATTAACCAAATGAATAAATTAAATTGAATTAATTGACTAAATGAATTAATTAAATTAATTGAATGCACAAATTAAATTAATTGATTAAATTAATTGAATTAAATAATTAAATGAATGGATTATATTGAATGAATAAATGAATTGAATTAAATAATTAATTAAATTGAATGAATTAATTTATTTGAATGAATGACTGAATGAATGAAATTAATTTAATTAAATAAATTTAATGAATGAATGAATGAAATTAATTAAATGAATAAATGAATGAATTAAATTGAATGAATGAATATAATGAATGAATGAATATAATGAATGAATGAATATAATAAATGAATTGAATGAAGGAATTGAATTTAATGACTGAATTAATTAATTAATTGAATGAATAAAGAAATAAAGAAATTAATAAATTAATTAAATTGAATGAATGAATGAATGAATGAATGAAAGAAAAAAAGAAATGAATAAATTAATTAAATTGAATCAATGAATGAAAGAAAGAAATTAATTAATTAATTAATTAAATTGAATCAATGAATTAAAGTAATGAATTGAATTAATTAATTCATTAAATTGAATCAATGAATTAAAATAACGAATGAAGCTTACCAGACTTGCTCAAAAATTCATTTCGTATGACTTTTATCCCCAAAACTGTTACCGACTACAGCTTTAGGTCTTGATCAGACCAAAAAAGTTTCTTTGCCTTGAGAATTTGCGGTTAAACACTTAAGCGAGAAAAAGTGTAATATGTTGTCTTTTTCATTTTCCAATCAAATGAAAGCAGAGGCGGGGTTTCCGTTGAGGTGTTTTTGTTGTCCAGACGACTACTTTTAAAGATAGAGGAGATGCTAGTGGTCGCTGTTTTGAGTTATGCGGAACCAGTGATAGGAATAACGGTGCTATAAATAAACGGCGTTACTAACAGCGATACGTGTGTGTGTGTGTGTGTGTGGGCTGGGGCTGGACACATAATCAAACCAGTAATGATGATGGGTGTGTCTGTGAACGTGGTGTAACTGAGAATGTGATGATTGGCTCAGTACATTTCCATTGTTTGCTAATCAGAGGCAGAGTTTTAAATTAAAACAAAAGTTACTTTCCCTGGTAATTCTCAAAATGGAAAAATTTGGTGTGACTGGCCCCTTAATCCGTATTTTAAAAAGGAACAGTTTACTCTTGAGAGGAACATTTTGTAAGATTTAAATATTTTTATAGAAAGCTGCTGAAAGCCAAGGGTCCTCCTCCAGCTGCAAAAGCAGACGAGGAAAAGAAGAAAGGACTGGCTCTATTTGGACAAAAACCTCCTACTCCAAAAATGTTGCGTGCCTTTGCAGGAGGTCCGTTCACCAAAAAGGGATTTCTGGATAGACTTAAGGTAAGTCTGGATAGACTTCTCAGATATAATGTATACTGTATAGTTTGGGGCCAGTAAGAATTCATTTAATTCATAGATGGATTAAATTTAATAAGTGACAGTAATGCCTCCTTTCCAATGAGCGGTATGGTACAGTTTAGTACACTACAGTACACTTCAGTTTGGGTCACCCTGATCAGGCATATCCACTACCAACAGTACCCTTATATTGGTACACCAGAAAGGTGCAGTAGACATCATTCTTGTCAAAAACAGTGGTATGGGCCGTTTACATAATGCATATTTATTCATTTACATTTCTGTATTTTATCCAAAGCGATATACATTTTATTGAAGGTATACAATTTATCCAACCCAGGCCCAGTGGAGATACGTGCCTAAGGCTACATCTGCATGCTATTAGGCCGCTGTGTATATTTTTGACAATCTCAAATACACTACTGGGACGCATATTCTCATACGTGCCATTTCTCTTAAGATGTGTGGCAGATGTGAGGCCGATGTGTACGTTTTATGAATCTGCAAGCTGAGATACGGAGTCTCAGACATGCAATCTCAGACTTAATGGAGCTAGTGATGTCACCGTGCTGGGTAGGGTTAGGGCTGGGGTTAGTTGTGCTCATAAAAACATTGCATGCAGCAATGCAGCATTGCATCTCAGCTTGCAGCTGCACCCCACTCTGTGTCCCAAGTCCGACACCGAACAAGGAAAGCTACCGAGCAAACTGATCAAACAGAGCAAACTGAACACTCTGGACATTTTTCTAAAAGCATGCCATATGGAGGAAATCAGTGAGTGGTAGCATGAAATGAAACTGAAGTTGTTTGTGGCGTCATACCGCCCCATAGCATTCGTTTTTATACTCCCATTCAGTGCTCTTATATTTACCAACTACTGTATGACGAATAGTTTCTGAGAAACCTGGAAATGTGAAAAAGGTCTATAGCATTTAGCGGTGAGTCTACCTCCACCCTTTCTGTACTGTACTGCTACAGTAAATATCCTTATTAGAAGATCCCAAAAAAGTGGTGCAGTATTTTGGTATTTCTGAAAGTAGAAATGTAAAGAAATGCGTAATGTACTGTACACTCTCCGAAAAAAAAATGGTACAATGTTGTACCAAAGAAGGCACAAGCTCTTGTCACTTGGACAGTACCTTTTTATGGGACAAAAGTGTACCTTAAGACAAAGAAACAAATTTGTACCACTGCAGTTTGTACCTTTTAAGGACATGATTTGTATCATAGGAAACCAAAATGTACCTTTGGTTTTTAAAACCTGCAGATACAATGTTGTACTTTCATCAAAGGTACATTTCTGATCTATAAAGGTACCACCACAGTGACAAGACACTTTGTACCTTAACAGTGTCCAAAATACTTACCAAACATCTATTTAAAATGCCTTAACTGTTTAGTTTACAATACCTATAGTTTTATGTTTTACCAGTTGTATTGTACTATATAAATAATTAATGTTTATATAGTTTTAACCTTAATAATTAATGTTTATGAGTTTCTTTAAACATATAATTTTAAATGATTCTTGTTTTAATATAGAAATTATTCATAAAATCACCTTTCCAGTCATATTTATTTTCATACACTCTCAGAAATAAAGATAATGGAGTTGTCACTGGGGTGGTATATCAAAAGGTACAAATTTATACATAAAAGGTCCATATTAATACCTCAAGGGTACATATTGGTACCTAAAAAGTACAAAAGTGTACCTCTTAAAATGTGTAGGCACTAATATATACTTTTGAGGTACCAATATGGACACTTCAAGTACAAATGTGTACCTTTTGAAAAGGTACCACCCCAGTGACAGCTCTCGTACCTTTATTTCTGAGAGTGTAGGTATTGTGTAGTTGTTCAATACTTTTGTACCATTTCAAGAGTTCAAACTTAGCTGATGATTGATAATAAAGCTTGTTTGGCATGCTGTCCCGGGAGAGAGCCCTGAGCTTGTAAGATCCTCGAGCCCTGGGCTCCCTCCCGTTTGCAGGGCGAGAGGGCAGTTTGAGCTCAGGTAGATCTCGATAAACTCCCCCGGCTTATTCTAGCTGAATGGTGGAAATGAATGACTGAGGAGAGGAGTGCTTGCTTAGAGCTTGACTATGGTGTTAATTTTGAGTGTTCAATTTACTTAGGGTGCGTGTTATTTGGACTGTGGGAGGAAACAGGGGAACCCGGGGAAAACCCACACGAACACGGGGAGAACAAGCGAAAATTCCGCACAGAAATGCTGACTGATTTAGTAGGGACTTAAACCAGTGGCATTCTTGCTGTGAGGCAACAGTGCTAATCACTGGGCCACCGTGTCGCCCATCTAAAAAGGAGGGAAAGTAGAGGTGGGGGGGGGGGGGGGGGGGTTCTTCAAG
>CAIGQZ010032287.1:10412485-10422873 GCA_903798205.1 Danio tinwini
AATAACCAGAGTTTTCTTATCTCAATATCTTCGTCTTGAAGATATTGAGATAAGAAAACTCTGGTTATTTATAGTAAGTTAGGAGTCGTCAGATTGGATAATCGATCATGGGTTAATGCAGGACAGCTAAGAACAATCATAAGCACGTGATCCTCTCGAAATTAGTTTATACATAAACTTCACTTACGTGGGAACAATTGTGTACCTTCATTTCAGTACCATAAAAGGTACAGAACAGTATCATAAGAGGTCTTTTCTGTACCATATAAGGTACAACTTTTACAAAAGTACAAAACTGTTCCTCAAGGAACATTATTTGTACCACCGTGTACCTTTTTTCTGAGAGTGTACCGAACCATAGCGCTCAGCAGAAATGAGCCATAAAACATGTATAATGTTACATTCAGATGCTGTTTTGTTTAACTTCATATGCATCATAGAAGCCTTTAAAAATGCCACAAAAGTATTAAACGGTACTAAACAGCACTGTTTTCTACAATGATAATAAGTCAAGTATAATTATATTTAAGTCTACATCTGCAAATTTTCTAAATAAAGGTACAGTAATTAATGTTGGTGTATATGGCAAGATGTTTTAACATTTATTAAAACTTATTAACCAATACAGTTACATATAGTACATACAAATATATAACATCTATATGACAAATCTATATTTAAACGTTTAAAATCATTTTGCAGTATTACTGCTACTAAAATCATTGCTTTTACTATGTATTGAATTATAGATTTTTTTCTAATATATTTACAAATCTTGCTGACCCCAAACTTTTAAGCAAACGTCTTGAATCAAACTGCAAAATTTACATTTAGAAAATAATATAATGAGATAACAAAAATGACGGATCATTATTTTCTTTTTCTCTTTCCCTTTCTAGAACGCCGCTTCAAATCAATAGAAGCACAGTCGATCATTTCTCTATTTACTTCTCCTTTTATAATTGCCGACTGCTAAAAATAAATGTATTTGTACACATTTTAAAAACGAGTTTCCCTGCCAACTGCAGTACTTGCCAATCAGTCAGATTAATAATAGTGGTACATGAATTACATGATTGTTATTTGTTCTTCCAAATAGATCTATTTTGTACTAATACCTAAATAAAGGACTTACTTTGTTATTTTATAGTTGCACATCATTTCTGAAGCATGTCGAGTTGCACACTAACAAAAACACTGCAAAAAATAGTCACGCTTAATATATTTACTAGCATGAACTAATAATGATCAATACGTACGCCATTTATCAGTCATAGTTTAACATTTACTAATGCATTATTAAGATCAAAAGTGCTTGTTAACGTGAACTAACAATGAACAACTGTATTTAACTAACATTAACAAAGATTAAAAAAATACTGTGATTAATTAATTTGTTGTTACTAAATACATTATGGAAACATATTGTAAAGTGTTAGCAAAACTGCATGATCAATAGGTCATGACAATATGTGTTGTGTAAATTACTTTTAAAAAGTAATTAATTACTAATTAATAAATAATTACTTGTTCATGTCAACTAAATAAATAAAACATTTAGTTAAAAAAATATAGAAAATGTCTGAATAACACAAAAATATATTAATTTACAATTTAATACTTCTCTGAATTCATCAGGGTGTCCTTAAAATGTCTTAAAATGTCTTCAATTTCAAACCCAAAAGGTCTTAAATTTACAGAAACTTTTTGTAGGTCTTAATTTTAAAAGGTTTTTAATTTTCCGATGTTCCCCAATCATGCCGACCAATCACAAATAATTCAATCTAAATAAAACTTGTAATAAAGCAAAATATTTACTCTATTTACCAACATGGTGATTATCTTTTTTAAAATAACTTTTATTTGCATAAATTTAGTTTATTATAGTTTTGTTTTGTTTTGTTTATTATAATATTTGTTCTAGATTTTGCTTGTTTCGACATTTAAATATGTGGTTAAGATATAACTAAACTAAAATGGTTTCAATGAGGCAAAATCTTTTCCATAGGTTGTTTTCAATCACATGACTCAGACGGAGGGCAGGAAGTAAAAAAATGAATGGGAGACATAGAGGAAAGTCCGTATTTTTGCGATTTCTATTATATTTCAAAGAAGATATAAAAAGAAAATAAGCACATATGTTGGGCATGATCCTTATATCATGAAGAGGACTGAGTGTTTAACTGAACTAAAATATATTTGCCTGGCATGGAGGCGGTAGATATTGTATAAGCTATTACGTTGAAAAAATACTATAGTAAATACTAAAGAGTTTGGAAGTATACTATAGATAATTACTTGAATTAAACTGTTGCAGTAATTATATTGATGCTGTAGTATGCCACTACTGTAGTAATAAACAAATTATTTAGTAGGCTTTAGTTTTCTACACTATAACACCATCACAATGCACCACAGTTTACACTAACGTTACAGTATTTTTTACAGTTTATCAGTTTGCTACAGTATTCTGTAGCTTTTGTTAACAAAGAGTTGTACACATTACACTTTACTATGTGGTTCAAAAACATGTTTATTATAAATTACTATAGTTTTTCTCCATGCGGATATCTTCCAGACATCACGAAATAACAGATGAAAGCACATAAAGTGTGAACGCATAGTCTATATTTTGTTTATTTATTTATTTTTGTAAGAGGATGAAATGCTCCACAATAATAACCATCTAGTTTTGTCGCAAGAATTGCATTTCTTTTTTTTCTGTCGATGAATTTACCATCAACAAACATTCACCTCTGCTGCACATATCGATGTTAACGCTACGTTTGTTTATTCTGCCAAAACACCAGTAAAGACATGGATTATTGCAAAACAAGACAGAGATTTCATTGCAGCGATTACATGGCAGGGACCGTTTTTTATATTCTCCTGGATTTTGTATAAGGGTGGCGGTGCTTGTATCTGATTTTTATATAACACATTATCATATTTATACCAATTGGCAACCTCCCGCTCTCCCTCGTAAAACAAATACGGAAGTAACTGACACTGCAATTCATCGAAATTCCGCTAGTCCTGGCTACAAAATAGAGCAAATTTCTATTGAGCCCACTGTTAAAATAGCCAACTTTACAGCAGAAAAAAAGGTGTTTACAGCCTGGTACAAAGAACGATTTTGGTTTATATAGCTAATATTACCCTTCATGACAACTGTGAGGGAGGTCAATTTTTTTTTATAACTCATCCGTTTCCTTTATATTAAGTTATATTAAGTCTGCATAATTAAGGTCGTGGCCACTTGAGTGACAGCTAGGTCTCGCTGGTTGCAGTCACCTCACCTCAGCTGATTCTGGCTGATTAGCTGCTGAACTCGGCATATACATCGTAATTTTGGTCTGTAGCTCCCCTCACGCTCCACCTTTTTGTCCTTGTTTGGTATCCCCCAGTTGGTGCGATGACGTGCGAACAAAATGGCGATGGTTGGCCACGCCTACTTGGATGAGTGATGTCATGGATACTACATCCATATCTTTTACAGTCTTTTATTTATACACATAGCCTGTAATCTTTTGGTGCTGTCAAAGGAATTATTGCGTTAAAAAAAGTTTGTACACAGGGATGTATTGAAAAAATGTTTATTACATCCCGCCTTTTCTTTCGTTTTTTTCAGCCAGTTTCTTGAACTTTCCATCTTTATGAGCTAAAACTTTTGGAAGTCTAAAAAGTTTGGCATTTTTTATTTTGGCCGATTTAAACAATTATAAACAACATAAACAGAAACATTTTGATGTTCTGATAGAGATTCCTATGTAGAAGAACCACTTCCTGCCCTCCATCTGAATTTCACCTCAATGACGTCAGGTAAAAACAACCTATTGGTTTAACCATGCCATTAGAAAAAGTCCTTAGCGTTTAGCCTTTAACAAGTCTTTTATACCTTACTTGAACTAATTTCTCAAATTATTTTTCATTGAAATTTTAATAAAGGATAAATGTTCTTTAGTTGAAAAATAAAATTATATTACTCTGCTTCTCTGAATTAATTTACATAGAAATGTTTATTTATGCCAAGTACATTTTTTTTAAGTAACTAATAAAATGACCTAAAATGAAAAGTAATCTCTTTACTTTTAAAGCTTTAAAGTAATTACAATATCTAGTTACTGTGTAACTCATTACACCCAACACGATGGCAATACACACTCAAAAAGATGATTACTGTTGCTTGTTCAAACTACCTGTTTAAAATGAGCTGAAACAACACAATTCTTGTAATTTCTTTGGCCAATTTATTTGTTTTATGTTCAGTCCACTTAAATTTGTAAACCATTAGGTTACCTTAAGCGTTTTGTGTTGGGACAACATGAAGAAATTGTGTTGGTCCAACTACCTGGTTAGGGGATTTTTAGTTCTCAGCATGCTTTGCATGGGATTGAATTAGGAGAGGGAAATGTTGACAATAAAAGTAATCTTAGGTGTTTAAAGTTAATAGAAAGACTTGTTAGAGTTTAATATTGATATTAGTTTGAAGATTGACAAGTGTTTAATGTAATGCTTTGTGTTTTGAGATTACAACCTTGCCGAAGCACCCTTGCTTTGGGTTTTGTCAGCTTAATCAGCAGAAATGCAGTTTGTTGCTTTGCTCAGTGAGCAATAACTGTCCTAAAATGAGTTCTGAGATCAGTCTCAATCAACTGTATCTGTAACTCATGATGAAATATGTTTAAAATGGCTCATAGTTCATTTAGGATAACTTCAAATAAAACTAAGAGACTTTGAAATGTACGACACATAATAGACATATATGATATTATAAGACCTTTTGAGTTTAGGTTAAATAAAAATACAAATGTATTCAAACTTTTATTTGATAAAACCATGTTGGACCAACTCAATTGCATTTAATTGTGTAAATATTTTTTTTTAGTTGGTGCTAAACAAATTTATTGGATGGAAATCCTGTTCTTTATTTTTCAATCTACTTTAATTAATTTTTAATTAGTTAGTTTAACTTAATATTTTAATTCATCTAAGCTTTTTTTAAGTCAGCTTAATAAATATAAAGTTAAAACAAGTTAATTTAATTTACCTGAAGAAAAAAAAAAACATTTAACGTTGTATAAATATTATTACGTTGAGTTAGCATGATCTGTTAGCTGTGGATTGGTAGTAGAGTCAGTCTGCCGTGAGATCTCCTTTAATCTCTTTAGTCTGGCAGGAACATCAAGAGTTTTAATTAGCTGAGTGCTCTTTCTAAATGTGGACCCAGAGCCAAATATACATTATATAAACAGAGCAAGAATAGCTCCAGACTAGCCTACAAATGATCACTATTAAAGTACACGTTGATTGTGAGACAATCAATTAGTAGACAGTAAAATAAATATAATTAATATAAATATAAGGAAACATCACATCGCACACCTTCAACCATGCAAATTTAGAGAAGGACCACGATTGGTTGACTATGCGAGAAGGCTTGTGATTGGTCAATAAACTGTGGTCAACAAGGGAAATGGGCTGTTCCTGCGAGGGAATTAATCAAGCTTTGAGAATTAATTGAAGCAGGTTGGAGTTCACACATCGGCAGCAGCAGGATAAGGAGAGTCAAAGGATTAATCTGGATGGGATCACCATGTTCAGCACCTTAAAAACAATTTTTTGGCCCCGAGCTGCAGTAGCGGTCGCACAGAGTTCCGAACCACCGACAGCTTCAACAACAACAACACCTCCGGTAAAGGTATGACCAGCTGGACTTAACACAGTAGACGTATTTCATTCTTTTCTTTTTCTCAATATTCCTCAGCTTGATTTACTGCACTAAAATAAAATATTTAATATATATTTTTAAAATGTTTAATTCAGTGTGTAACAGCATTGTTATAGCATTGTTATGTAACTATTTTTGAAACTCACTACGCAATTTTTTTCAGTATGTAAAATTATGCAATATGAATGAGCAATGTGGATTTATATAACTAATGTTAGTAACCATGGTGTGAATTATACATTGACGATCGGTGGGGGGTTCAACTTTTTCGGTAATGTTATTTATTGTAATACATGCTTCAGTGAATTAAATTAAATGACAATAATTTATCAATTTATCAACATATTTACTGTAGGTACAAACTACGCATCTAATTTTACTTTACTTTTAGGCTGTATGTAGAAACAAAGAAGAAAAGTGAACACTTAACATGTCTATCAGCTTATCAGATTAATTGGCGCGATTATGCATGCACAATGGTATATTCCATTATAGGGGTGGTCATGTGTATATTTATATTATTTACTTTTTGATTAATAATATTAGTATATAAAATGCAGATCAAAGAAAACTATTTCTTACTATTGAGTGAACTGACCCCCCATACATGTTTTCACATCCTTCAAGGGGGATCAAGCATTAATTAGGGGGGTCAGTCCCACCCTAAACCCCCCATAAAACCAGTGTTAAATGAGAACCGTCCAAAGTATTTTTAAAATGTTATACATTTGATGGAATCAAACTTAATTTTGACCTTAAAATGGTTCATAAAATATTAAAAACTGCTAGTTCTAGTAAGCTAGTTCTAGCTTAATAAAACAAATAAGACTTTTTTAGAGAGAAAAAATATTATCAGACATACTGTGAAAATGTCCTTGCTCTGTTAAACATAATTTGGAAAATATTTAAAAAAGAAAAATATTCAAAGGGGGGGCAAGTAATTCTGACTTCAACTGTAGGTCATATATTTTGGTGCATTTGAACAAAACTGATTTATTAAACAGATATATTTATTAAAATAATATTTTAGTCACCACACATATTTAGAAATTGAAAGATAATACAATTAAATTCATGCAAAATATTGCAAAAAAAAAATTACAAACTACAAACTTTTAACAACATTTTATACATTTCCCTCATATGTTTCTCTTATTATTTTTCCTCTTTTTAAAATAAAAATTGTTTTTTTTTCCAAACAAATTTGGGCTTCTAATTTTTGGACTGTTATTGTAAACTTTTTTTTTATCATTATTGTTAGATTAACTCGATTTGGCTTTGTTCCTAACTAATCTAATGTATATGCATAAATAGCTTTCTATAGAAAATATGAATTTAAATGAGAGATTTGTGAGGGGTGTACTTATATATGCTGAGATCTGGATTTAGTATATCAGTTAAGAGATCATGAGGTAAATTACATTTATACAGCTAACATGCTAAAGATAAACTAAATTAATGTCCTTAATAATTAAATATTACACACTTAAAAAAGACTTTTGCTGCTTGTTCAAACTACTTATGAGTTGAAACAACACAATTCTTACGTTTTTTGGGGACGACTTGTATGTTTTATGTTCGATTAATTTACATTTGTAAAATAGTAAGTTAACTGAATTGATTAGTGTCAAACTGATGTGTGCTTTTGACTTGACATTAATTTAAAGAATGCTTTCTACTTTTACTAATTATTTCTCATTCAAGAAAACTCAATACAGTACGTGAAATAAAAAGGAAACTTGTGGACATTTTTATCTAAAGTCTTGGGGGAAAAGAAGCTTATAGACATTGACCTACAGTTATTGTTCATCTTTATATATACTCTGTCTGTCAGCACCAGGCTACTGAAGATCTGCAGAAATGGCCACAAATAAAAGATATGCTCTTTGTTAAGACAGCAGGAGTAAACACTGTTTTCACAGGAGGAAAAGCCAGAGCCAAAGAAAGATGAAGAAAAGAAAGAAGAGAAAAAGGAAGAGCAAAAGCCCACTGGTGAGTCTTCAAGATGCTCTATTAAGTGAAACTGTTATTAATTGTAACTTTACAATTTTCTGCACTTTAATAGCTGAGATAAGGTTTAACCTGATGTTATTAATGAGCATTAACATCTCCAGTGAATCAGCAAAAACCATGCACATTAGTTGCTAATAATTACATATATTATTTCTCTGAAAATAATAATAGTAATAATTGCTTACATCTATATAGCGCTTTTCTAGACACTCAAAGCACTTTACACATTAGGGGGATCTCCTCATCCACCACCATTGTGTAGCATCCACCTGGATGACACAACGGCAGCCATTTGCGCCAGACCGCACACCACACACCAGCTGATTAGTTGAGAGGAGACAGAGTGACAAAACCAATTTTGATATGGGGATAGTTAGGAGGTCATGATGGACAGGGAAATTTGACCAAGATGCCAGGGTTAAACCCCTTCTCTTTTTCAAAGGACATCCTGGGATTTTTCACAACCACAGAGAGTCAGGACATTGGTTTAAAATCTCATCCAAAAACCATATAGAGTCCCCTTCACTATACTGGGGCATTAGGACCCACACAGACTGCAAGTTGAGTGCCCCCTGCTGGCCTCACTGACACCACTTCCGGCAGCAACCTAGCTTTCCCATGTGGTCTCCCATCCAGGTACTGCCCTGCTTAGCTTCAATGGGTGACCATGTGAGAGTTGCAGAGAGCTAGCTGCCGGCTAGGTCACTGGTGCGAGAGTAGTGATTACTGTGGGTCTTTAATTATACATAGAGTTTAGACTTTAGCAACAGAAAGGGTCTCAAAAACATGCAGTTCTGTTGGTGCAATAGCCTAGTGGTTAGCGCGCCGACATATGGCGCAGTAGCACATCAGGGCATCCCGAGTTCAAATCCCAGCTCAAGGACATTTCCCAACCCTACCCCCCTCTCTCTCTCTCTCTCCCACTTCGCTTCCTGTCTTGTTACTGCCCTATTTAAAAAAAGGCCAAAAATAAATCTTAAAAAAAATAAACATGCAATTCTGACCTATTTTTAAGAACCTGCTCCAGCATCTGCACCAGCTCCTGCCCCAGCATCTGCACCAGCTCCAGCATCTGCACCAGCTCCTGCCCCAGCATCTGCACTAGCTCCTGCCCCAGCATCTGCACCAGCTCCGGCTCCAGCATCTGCACCAGCTCCTGCCCCAACATCTGCACCAGCTCCGGCTCCAGCATCTGCACCAGCTCCAGATCCTCCTAAACCAGAACCAAAACCAGCAGATCCAGCCAACCCCGGAGCAGAAACTGCTGGGTAAGAGTTTAACCTGTTAATACCCTCTATATTTAATAATAGTGTAATAAAGTTACTGGCCACATGGCCATCAGGAAGGAGACGGACAACCTACAAACTTTTAAATGATTTTAATAATGAAAAAATAAAACAAACAGATGGCAGCTTCTCACAGAGTCTGCCGCCAAACTGAAAGCAAAAGTAAAATAAAGTGTCCAGGCCTGGTCCTCTCTCATCTTCCACTGCTGCCTCTCCTCCTTTTATCATACAGAGCTCCTTCACACTCGAGTCCGGTGACCAATGGTCAAAATGGTTCGAAGTACCCTGATGAGCCTGTGTTATTACCTTCGGTGGTTATCTGGAAATAACATACCTTGGAATGTTGTGATTGACCAATCAGAATCAAGTATTCCAGAACACTAGGCATGGGTCGGTATAAGATTCTGACGGTATGATGACCTTGAATAAAAATATCACGGTTTAACGGTATTGTGATTACTGCTCTAAAATATACTCTTTTTAAATGTCTGTGTAAAAAACTAAAAGTGTTTCCCCTTTGAACACAATATATTTTATTTTGAGGAACATTTATAATATTTTGAAGCAGTAAACATGCCAGGCCAAATAATGAAAATGAATCATTGATGACTGCTGTCTTCATTAGTTTCAAAAACACAGATTTATTTACAATTTAAAATAGCATCTTTGGATATCTTTTCTGCTGGAGATGCTGTTGTTAAAAAAATGTAAATTAAAAAATCTTACACATACCTTAGGAACGGTATTAAGGAAAATGTTGGTGTAATGAAATCCTTGACTTTCCAAACCGCGGTATACCTTGAAAACAGTTATCGTCCCATGCCTACAGAACACAGTGTAATAGTAAAAGGAAACTAACATTACAAACTTAGGATTACATATATAGTCTGTGTTATATTTGAACATATGTTCTGTATTTTTAGCAAATATAAATAAATGTATAGATGTGTGTGCAAGGCTGCACGGTGGCGCAATGGGTAGCACGTTCGCTTCACAGCAATAAAGTCGCTGGTTTGAGCCTCGGCAGGGTCAGTTGGTGTTTCTGTGTGCATGTTCTTACCGTGTTGGCGTGGGTTTCCTCCGGGTTCCTTCACAGTCCAAAGACATGCAGTATAGGTGAATTGGGTAGGCTAAATTGTCTGTAGTGTATGTGTGTGAATGAGTGTGTATGGATGTTTCCCAGTGATGGGTTGCAGCTGGAAGGGCATCTGCTGCGTAAAACATATGCTGGATAAGTTGGCGGTTCATTCTGCTGTGCAACCCCAGATTAATAGAGGGACTAAGCCAAAAAGAAAATGAATGTGTGTGCATATAGATAGATAGATAGATAGATAGATAGATAGATAGATAGATAGATA
>CAIGQZ010032287.1:10446679-10458907 GCA_903798205.1 Danio tinwini
GATATTGGTAACTACAGATGCACTGATATGGAAATTTTGGCCAATACAGATAACCAAATATTTGAAAGAAGATAAACAATATTTAGGAAAATAAAGCATCTAAAGTAAATAAAATCTGGCAGAAACAACCCATAACTATTAACTGACTGATATTGGTAATTTCGGATGCACTGATATGGAATTTTTTGCCAATACCGATAATCAAAGATTTGGAGGAAGATAACCGATATATAGGAGAATAAATCATCTATAGTGAAACACCTGTCAGAAACAACCCATAATTATTAAGTGATCAATATTGACCGAACTGCAGAAGCACTGATAAAGATATTTCGGCCAATACCTGATAACCGATATTTAGGCCAATGGCACAACTGAAGAGGATTGACTGGTAGAAATAACCCATAGCTTATTTTCTTGATGTGCCAATACCAATAACATTCTAAATTAGAATTTATCTGCCTATATTAATTTGGCTGCTAAAATATCATGCATCATTATTAATAACCAGACAGTTGACTAAAGAAAGAAATCTTGTTATCAGTATTTTCCAAAATATTTTCATTTCAACAGAATAAAACTCATAAATGTTTGGAACAACTTGAGGGTGAGTAAATTATCTTTTTCATTTTTGCGTGAACAGTTTCTTCGAGGAATAAAAAAAAAATCTAAATGTAAAACTGCATTGTGATCTGCTCTGCTTAGTTTATACTGGCATAAAGGACTGAGTAGGGCTTGGAACTCTTTTCATTCCCTTTTCAGAACCAATTCCTTTCATTAAAGTAGTTTTATATAAGAATTATTCAGCCATGATTTATCTGCTACTGAAAGTGTTTAGTATTGTTACTTAATGGCTGTTCATACAGTATCTCCAGTTAAAAGTTGATTTGTTAAAAGTTATGAATAAACTGTTACGTTATCTTTGTTTGTGCCTGTTATTTAATATACATTTGTCACGTCTAAACTACACATAAATTTAAAGAATTTCTTTTAATTTGTAATTAGCTTTAGTTGAAAGTGTCTAATCATTTGGTAACTGACTAGTGAAAATATTTCTTAATCAAAAGCACAAAAAAATCATGTTTAGATTTAATGTAGAAGCTGTTATTTTTTTTACTAAATAAATAATTTGAACTAGAATCTTACAATTCTTTGAGAATTCCATGCCAAATTATGACCACCATGAACATGCAAAATAAATCTTTCTAAACATAGCTTTAAATATGTTTACATCATATGTATAAAAACAGCTGGAGTATCACTGGTAATGATGAAACCAATGCTCCAATTATTTCCTTTAAAAATCTTATTTAAAGGGGTCCTATTATGCTTTACCACTTTGTGTGTATGTTTGGCCATGAAAAAAACGGAAACGTTGCCAAATGTCAAAGTCCACTCTAAAGAGAGATATTTCGTTTTTGTTTTTTTTTTAACTACAAGCACTACAAGAACTACAACCAACAGCTCTTTGGACTACAAGTGCTTTTTTGTGGGGTTTATGATGTCACAAATTGAACCAAACCCCCACGATGGAAATTTCAATGGATGGGGGAGGGGCAAAACAACACAGGGGCTAATCAATCATAACACACTTAAATTTTTTAGTTTTTGAACTAAATCAATTGCCAGGCTGGGGAGAAAGATATTGTACACTACTTGACAAAAGTATTGTCGCCTATCCAAGTTTTAGGAACAACAAGTAATAATTTGACATCTAGTTGATCAAGTTGTGATCAAGTTCTAGTTGATCAAAAAGTGGCATATATGAAAGGCAAAGGCCTCTAGAATACGCTTGTTTTACCAAAATAAAATATGATCATGCCTTGATTTTTAATTATTTATTAGGACAGTAAGGTCTGACTTTGCTTAGACAAAAGTTTTGTCACTTAACAGAAATAATGAACAGTATAGAATATAAAGTCATGGTGCAGTGGAAAAAGAATTAATATTGTGTATGACTCCCATGAGCTTGGAGGACTGCATCCATACATCTCTGCAATGACTCAAATAACTTATTAATAAAGTCATCTGGAATGGCAAAGAAAGCGTTCTTGCAGGACTCCCAAAGTTCATCAAAATTCGTTGGATTCATCTTCAATGCCTTCTCGTTCTAACACCAGACATGCTCAATAATGTTCATGTCTGGTGACTGGATTGGCCAATCCTGGAGCACCTTGTCCTTCTTTGCTTTCAGGAACTTTGATGTGGAGGCTGAAGTATGAGAAGGACTGCTATCCTGCTGAAGAATTTGCCCTCTCCTGTGGTTTGTAATGTAATGGGCAGCACAAATGTCTTGATACCTCAGGCTGTCGATGTTGTCATCCACTTTGCATGCTCTCTTGCACGCCCCCATACTGAATGTAACCCCAAACCATGATTTTTCATTCACCAAACTTGACTGATTTCTCTGAGAATCTTGGGTTCATGCGGGTTTCAATAGATCTTCTGCAGTATTTGTGATAAATGGGATGCAGTTCAACAGATGATTCATGTGAAAAATATACCTTCTGCCACTTTTCCAAATGATCAAATACAAGTCAAGTTATTATTTGTTGCTCTTTCAACTGGGATCGACAACAAGACCTTTGTTAGGTCAAATGTGTTTTAAAACACCAAGCATGAGAGCAAGTTCTAGTACACCCCTTTAACAGAACCAGGACATTGTAAAAGAGCATAATAGAAACCTTTTAGAATAATATGCTCAATATACAGTAAATAAGCATTCAAAAATTTGGGGTCAGTTACATTTGTATTTTGTATTATTTTTAATCAGATTTTTTTAGACTTTTTTCTCACCAAAAATTTTTTAAATATATTTTAAAGACCCCAAACTTTTCAAACAGTAGTATAAATCCAAATAAAAAGACCCGAGAGAGACAGAGGCAGAAAAGAAAGTGCCAGAGCCAAAGCAGGCAAAAAAAAAGTGCACAAAACTCACGTT
Organism: Danio tinwini; assembly: GCA_903798205.1. Classification (NCBI taxonomy): domain Eukaryota; kingdom Metazoa; phylum Chordata; class Actinopteri; order Cypriniformes; family Danionidae; genus Danio; species Danio tinwini. The sequence continues at coordinate 10,449,621 of CAIGQZ010032287.1, forward strand.
GTGGAACTTTCTAAAAGGCACAAACTGCACAATGTCCCGTACAGCCGGTTCTCCAGTGATAGACTTCAATCGTCCATCATCTCCATCCAGAATCTCCATGTCTGTAAAGTCGGCTTTTCCTACGCCGACGATGATGATGGACATGGGCAAGCGTGAGGCAGCGACTATGGCTCCACGCGTCTGATCCATATCAGTGATCACTCCGTCTGTTATGATCAGCAGAACGAAGTATTGCTGAAACAGAGAGAAGTGAAGTCAAAAATGCATCAAGCATGGGTGGATCATCGTGCGTTTGGCCTCAATCTCACCGATGCTGTCTTCTGCTGTACCGCCTGCTGTGCGAAACGAGCCACATGGTTGATAATAGGAGCAAAGTTGGTAGGGCCATAAAGTTTGACCTGAGGAAGGCACATCCTGTAGGCCTCGATCACACCTTCCACACCTATGGAAACATCAATGCAACTTATAACTGTTACATTATGGACTTGACATTACCTTTTTTGATCACCAGCCACAATTTTGTTGTAGGGAAAATATATTTGACTTTTGCATGCTAAAATTACTTGATTTAGATTTTGTGTTATGTCCGCATGCCTCCTCATTCATTTCACTTTTAGTGTGTTGTGTATGAGCTTGCTCAATGAGCATGAGCAAATAGTTTGTCGTTTCATAGTATCGCAATGCAATTAGTTTTTATTTCACTTGACTTCTCAGGACACAAACCTAAGGATTTACCAAATGTATCTCTGACCACACCAAAAATAAATAAACAAATAACTAATTGTTCTTAGCTACATATTTCAACTAATTTAAATAATTAAAAACAAGCTAATAAATATAAAAAAAATAAAAAAAATTACTGTAAGCAAAAGGAAGCGGTGAAAGACATACTGTGTGCGATAATGAAAGGATGATCATGTGCACACGGTAAACTTTAGGCCCATAATAATCAATACAGAATGGTTAAAGCTAAAGTGGCAACTGCTGCTGCTTACAAAAAAATCTGGAGCTCTTGAAAGCAGCAGGACTCTGAGTGCACGAGCATCACTTTTTGTCCCGTCTATTTCAAACAGAACTGATTGCACAAGTTGCATTTGCAGGCATGGGTGCTTTGCAAAAGGAAACGTGCAAGATATATAAACACTCGCTTGTATCAAATCAGCCGTTCGCGCGATACTAAAGCACTCTTCAGTAGGTGAAGAAAGCCTACGTCTCACTGTGCGTGTGATCCTCTCATCCGTTACTCACCTGCTTTCATTTTGCTCGCATGAACAGTTATTTTGTCAGTCGTGCTGCTTTTCGATGATTTTAAACCAGCCAAAGTGGCAGGGGAGTAGCTTTCTAACCCAAAACAGCTGAAATCTATCTGCATTTGGTGAGTTGGCAGGTGTTAATGTCAAGCCCTGGTTACATTTATTTACGCTTTTACCTTAAGCAAGTAACATTTGCATTGAAGGTATGCATGGTTTGGACTATTATTTATGGTTACTAATATTATTTATTTGAGCAATAATACTGCGCGTGTGTGTGTGTGTGTGTGTGTGTATACAAAATATATAATTTTTGTAAATTTATAATTTTGTTCACATTTATTCTTCCTACACTTTATTTTTTGCTGTGTATATATGTACAAACACACACACACACACACATACACACACACACACACACACACACACACACACACACACACACACACACACACACTCACAGTCACAGTCACACTCACACACACTAAAGATATGTTTATTAAAATATTATTTAGTAACCAAACATCTTTAGAAATAGAAAGATAATACATTTAAATAAACAAAATATTGCAAAACTCCAACAAAAATGTGTATTTTGTTTAGTTTTTTTTTATTTTTTAATTAATTTTCTCTAACATAAAAATGTGAATACACCCATTTTTGACATATTATCAAAGGCTTTTGTTAGATTAGCTCAAGTTTTGGCTTCAGTACTGACTAAACTAATGTATATGCACAAATATAATATTGTAAAGCATCTTATAGAAAATATTAAATTATAAAAAATACTTATATACTATTTTTAGTATTATTATATATTTTTATATATTTTATTTATTTACATACTTTTATATATCTGTTTATTAAAGTGTTGTTTTTCTTGACATGCTGCTTAACATGGCTTTAAATAGGAATCTGAATTTAATCAGTTTTTGCATTCCCTGGGAATCAAACCCACAACCTTCTCACTCTTAGCGCCATGATCTAATATCTGAGCTAAAGAAAAACTGTTATTATTACATATTATTTCTTGTCATGTGCAGAAAGTGGATGGTGGTAGACCTGATCGAACTGTTGTAACATACCTGCACAGAATGGATTTGCAGGATTGAAGTTGAGAGGAAACTCGTGGGACACCTAGAAAAACAAAAATGTTAAGCTGAGAATTGTATAATAATAATAATAATAACAATAATAATAATAATAATAATAATAATAATAATAATAATAATAATAATAATGCATTTTATTTATAATGCACTTTGCATAAACCCAAAGCACTACAATAGAAGATATTAAACACATACAATAAAAGTACAAAATTCAAAAACGGTACAAAATAAACCATCAGTCCGCACAGTTCAGGGTGCACAAATGTCAGTTATCTTTAATTCATGAAAGGTTATTTGCAGCTATTGCCCCCACAAAGTTGATCAAAGAAGAATGGGAACGAGAGAATGGAATCGAAATTTCTGAAGAGATTTGGCAGAATAGCTTAAAGGATATTGATAAACAATCAATCAACACTAGATTACGCCTCATCCAGTTCAAGGTCCAACACAGATTACACTTCTCCAAAACGAAATCACATAGGATTTTCCCCAATATATCTCCTATTTGTGATGTGCAAATCAGAAGATGCCGATTTAGCTCATAGTTTTATATTCTGTCAAAAAACACAGGGATTCTGGGATGAGGTTTTTAAAATGCTTTCAGATGTTCTTGACCTACACTTAGGGTGCTTTCACACCTGTGGATCGATTCTCTTGTTCCAAAACAGGGATTAAAATTGTTACAATGTTGCTCTTTGTTCTTGGTGCGGTTCCCTTTCACACGGCAAAGTTTCTAAACGGACCAAAAGAGCTAAAACAAGTCACGTGCTAGTAAACTCACCTCACATTGGTCAGAGTTTCACCGTTTATTTTGATTAGAGTCCCGCTCAGCTGTCATGTCCTTATTTTAATTTATGAGATGCGCAATAAGACATTAAGCTGAAAGCTGCGCTTAATTTTGAATGGTGACACTCACAGACGTCGTCACCAGATATAAATCAGAGATAAGACTTTCTCATACATAGCAGTTGGCTTATGCATTATTGGCTTTACATTATAAAGAGAAATAACAGATAAACCAAGACTGCAGTTCGGTCAATTTTCCCAACGGATAAACAGCTCTTGTTAATAGTTCAGCATGCTTTCACTTTCGTATTTGACTTGAAATGCAGATTTACCGGTAGGAATGAAATCCCGCTCTACTCATAATTTTCTCTTCATATTGCCATATATGCCTATTACATATCCATAAAGCATCTTTCTTACTACAATCGATCTGCTCCAGAGTTCGTTTCAATCGAGCCGAGACCACCTCATTCAGGCGATCTTGGACCGATTGATTTGGAGCAGATCTGAACGCGATAGCTGGATTCACATATGCCAAACAAACCGTGATATCTGGGGAAATGTGCCATGTTCTGAAACAAAAGTCTAGGTGTGAAGGCACCCTTAGATCCTGACCCAGTGCTTACTGTATAAGGATATGCTGATTATACATATTCATTATGTAGTGCACAACAGAAATTCCTTGCATATTGTTGGCTTGAAGAATTGATATCTACTCTGCACTTGGAACGAACCAGATATCTTTTAAAAGGCAATATTGTTTTATGTGTTTGTATGTTCAATCCCATCTCCTGATATACAGAGAATCACAACCAAACGGAAAGAAGAGTTAGTTACTGATATTGATGAGAAAACATGGGAAGAAATTTGGTCTAATGCTAAGAAAATATCTGCTTGTACACGTACAAGAGAAATACAATATAAAAGAATACACAGACTTCATATCTCCCCTAACCGCAGACATATATTTAACCTTTCTAATTTGCCTATGTGTTTAAAATGTAAAACTGATGTCGGTACTTTAACACATTGTATGTTTTCATGTAACTGCAAAGGTTTTGGTCTTTGGCGCTGGGGGAAATGGAAAAGATCTTTAACATGCCATTAGATTTTGACCCAGTTTCGTTGATTTTAGGTATACCTAATGGATGCATTTTTTCCTCTATATTTGGATTACTTGGAACCTAGGCTGCGTCCGAAACCGCCTACCACTCAGTAGGTACTGCATTTGAATTTAAACATACTACTTGGCCATTAGAAAAGTACGTTCTATACAGGATGAATGTGAAAAGTATGAATGGAATTTGGAGATACTACATATGCTATTTTTTATCATGGTCACGTGACCTACCCGGGTCAGTTGCGTCGCTTCACTCCCATTCATGAATTCTCTCGCTGGGCATCATGGGATAGCGCTGGTGAGAGTCTCTCGCTGGAAGTAGAAGGTCATCCGGGTACTTCTCGCATACTGATTTTTGTATTTTGGACATACTACTCGGCTCGCATGCTGATTTTAGTGTACTGTATAGTATGGAAGCATGCGGTTTTGGATGCAGCCCTAGTCTTTGCCATATCATGCTAAAAGAAATATTGTAACTGTATTATTATCTGAAAAATAAGCAATGTTTTAGTCCTTTTTCTGATCTGTTTTATGTGGGGTAGTCCTGTTTTATATGTAATCTGAGGTTTATGTTTGTTTGATTTTTTTTTTTGGGTCTTCGTGTATCTTTAGAAGATTTTTTGTGTTATGTTTGTATTGTTGTGAAATTCCAATAAACATTTTTTTTTTTTTTAAAAAAGGCAACATTGGACAACTTCACAAGATTTGGAGCCCTTTCTTCTGTCACTTCATAGTGAATTATTTTCCCCAAAACAATGTATTGTAACTAAAAAGTTGTTTTGATTATCATTGTATACTTACAGACTGAGGTTGGGGTGTTTTTTTGTTAGTTTTTTCTTGTTTGGTTTTGTAAGTGTATGCATGTCAGAAAATTAATCATGAAACTTGTGATTATTGTAAGCCTATTCAATGATCAAATAAAACTTATTTGACAAAATAATAAATAAACCATCAATTAAAAGCAAGCTTAAATCAAAGTGTCCTAAAAAAACTTAAAGTGATCCAAAGTTGGTGCGTTTCAGATATTTAGGGAGCTCCCACAGTTAAAACAGCTGACGCTGGTTTATTTACCTGCCATGAAGGTGGAATCTGAGCGCCAAATCCAAAAGCCGGAAACATTTTGTCACTACGGCATATGAAAGAACACTTGAGTTAAAAAAAATTCTACTGTATGATGAAAAGACAAGCTGATATCCAATAATACAATATAACGTGACAATGACCTAAGATGCATAATTTATTTTTACACTGAGCACTTTTAAATACATTAAAAAATCATCTATTATTTAAATCTTTAAAATGCCTTTTATTATTGAGATTTTCAGTGGTGTTCATCACAGAACCATAATCAGCTATTTATTTTCTAAAATGTTCACATATTAATATTAATCTGGCCTACAAAATGCCCAAGATTCTTTATGCATATTTTTTCTTAGTACTTGTTAACACTTTATAATAAGGCTCAATTTGTTAACATTGGTTATTGAACTAAACTGACTATGAAAACCACTTGTAAAATATTTATTTAATTAATTTATTTATTTAATGTTAATGTTTTAGGTAATGTTTAATAACTCTTTAAATAGTTTTAACTATTTTTATTTATTGGAGTTATTTAAGTTCAGTTAGGTATTTTAAACAAACATTAATATAATAGCTCAAGTTGATGTTCTTCAATGCAGCTAATGTTTACTAATGAGGCCTTAATGTAAAATATAACATGTTGTACTTTATAAACCTTCTGCAATTTAATTAGCAACTACTAACATACACTAAGCAATACATAATATAAAATAAAGCCACATATACACTACCTGACAAAGGTCTTGTCACCTATCCAAGTTTTAGGAACAACAAATAATAACTTTCTGGTTCATTTGGTATCCGAAGTGGCTTATATGAAAGGCAAAGGCCTCTAGATTTTGCTTATTTTACCACAATAAAAGATGATTATGCCTTGATTTTTAATGATTTAATTAGGACAGTAAGGTCTGACTTTGCTTAGACAAAAGTTGTCACTTAACAGAAATAATGTCAAGTATAGAATATAAAGTCATGCTGCAGTGGAAAAAGAAGTAATATCGTGTGTGACTCCCATGAGCTTGGAGGACTGCATCCATACATCTCTGCAATGACTCAAATAACTTATTAATAAAGTCATCTGAAATGGCAAAGTAAGCGTTCCTGCAGGACTCCCAGAGTTCATCAAGATTCTTTGGCAATATCAATGCCTCCTCCATTTTACTCCAGAAATGTTAAATAATGTTAACTTCTGGTGACTGGGCTGGCCAATTCTGGAGCACCTTGACCTTCTTTTCTTTTGGGAACTTTAATGTGGAGGCTGAAGTATGAGAAGGAGCTCTATCCTGCTGAAGAATTTGCCCTCTCTTTGTAATGTAATAGGCAGCACAAATGTCTTGATACCTCAGGCTGTTGATGTTGCCATCCACTCTGCAGATCTCTCATATGCCCCCATACTGAATGTAACCTCAAACCCTGATTTTTCCTTCACCAAACTTGACTGATTTCTGTGAGAATCTTGGGTCCATGCAGGTTCCAATAGGTCTTCTGCAGTATTTGTGATGATTTGAATGCAGTTCAACAGATGATTCTTCTGAAAAATCTACCTTCTGCCACTTTGTCAAATGTTCAACTAGAAGTCAACTTATTATTTGTGGCTTTTACAACTGGGATCGACGACAAGACTTTTGTCAGGTAGTGTAGATTTACTTTTTGTTATAACACTGTATATTTATTTATACATTTTTTTAATGCCATATCAGCAACCTATTCTATATTCATATTTGCAAGTTAAATACTTGCACTAAGTATTTAAAATATAATTTACAATTATAACTTTTCTTAATAATGCATAGTACATGCATGCAAACATACAAATAACAACAACACAGATAAAAAAAGTCATACGATCTTTCAACTTGATCGATGATAAATATTGTAGGATTTCTCCAGTTGATAACTTTTTAAACATTTTTTAACACATTTCCTGAATGAAAACATACTCTAATATCATTTAATGCATTCTATTAAACTATGTTTTATTTTCAAAACAAATAGGTTTCATTAGGCCGATTAAAATATCCCTTTTTTAAGTTTGTCAATACCGTTTCTTGTGATAAAAATAAAAGCTTCAGAAGTTATCAGAACAAGTAAATGTAATAATAAAAAAAAAGTGCTCTTGTACCTGTCGTAGTCCTGGACCACTAGGCCAACTGACCAGATGGCAGACAGATATTCATTCACACCTTGAGGACTGATGTAATGTAAAGAATCAGGAGACCTGGGGTCTCCATTAGACCCTGTGAAGTCTATACCCACCTGGAGGAGACAAAAAGATGTCAACCACATGGAAATAACATAAAATCAAACATGAAGGATTATAATGCAACCACAAAAAAAAATCCCTATGACTATTCTTTCTTTTAAATAATCAATTTCACCAAGCTTTTAATTTATACTGTGGTTTCAGCAATATATAACAAGGAACATATACAGAAATCAGAGAGTCAATTTCAATACCTTTTTAAGACCTATTTTAAGATTTTTTCCATTCATTTTAAGTCCTTGTAACCACTTTAGGCTTCAACCTGTAACACTGGTGACATTTTAACTTACAGTATATTTACTAAATACAGATAGTAAGCAACTAATCCTAATCTAAAACATTACGCATATCCTGAATAAAAATGCTAATCCAGCAGGTGGCGCCAAACTCCAGAAATAAAGGTGTTTCCTTGGTTACAGCAGTAAACAAAGGCAGCATCATGTAAAATCTAGCAGGAAATTCAAATTCAAAGGGTTTTCTTTAAAATGATACCAAACGTTTGCATTTACACCTCTGCATGTGGATTTGGGAAGCTTTTAAATTTGGGTAGGCAAAATCCAGGCGGAAACCCCAAAAAAGCACTTGACTTTTAATGTAGACTGATTATTCTGGGATTATTCTGGAAGATTATGGAGGTTATTCTGGATTATTATTGGTAAAATAGGAGTGAAATACTTTACATCACAGTATTCAGGAACAAATATTGAATAATCAAATGTAAAATAGCACTGTATGGTCTTCGTTGTATAAATAATTCAATAAATGCATCTTTATTAGAGTTACAAACAGTACAAACAATTTCATGCGCCTGAATACTTTAAAACGTTCACTGCATTATGATTAAACTATTTAGTAACTCCAAAAGTCAACTGTGTTCTGAACTGTGGCTCCTTGGGTCCGTTCTTCGTACCTCGCTTAAATGATCTAAGATGATTTGGCAGATCCTGGATCTTTTAATCTTGATAACTGATCTCTGGCTAATTTGGTTCTTCAAACAAGTTTGCAAATCAGATTAAAATGTCTGGATGAACTGATCTGAGATTGATGTGCGTGTTGTGAAGGATTGATCTATTGAATCTCGAAATCTTGATCAGCAATGCAACGTTTGGCTGACGACACAGCAGCATGATGACATCATCTGATTAATATTTAATTATCCATGTGAGCAAAATTAAATAAAAATCATAGTAAACGGTTTGTTAAATATGATACGCGATAACTTTTCTCCTTTGTTGCGGCCTGCATGCTTTACACTTTCATGTGTCAAGAGTATTCAGCAATTTATTTAGTTTTACAGTTAGAGTGGATTTTCGTTATTATAGTAGCCATGGTAGTATTATAGTAGCCGGTTTCTTAATCGGTGTGAAAAAAACTGGATGTTTAAAAAAATATTTGCATCACAAAAGCATTTTGATATTGGTAAAGGTGTCTGCAACTTTTGTGAAGCATCAAATCACCGTCCTAACTGTCAAAACATGTTCATGACTGCATAAATGTATTATTCCTTTTAAAAAAGTTGCATATTGTGCATGTCTATTATCATACACAAATTGTACCAAATCAGTTTTACGCAATTGTATCTAAAAAGTTCATATCAATAAACTTACCACTAGATGGCAGTCTTTGTACTTTTATTTTGCAGAGCAGATTGTATAAGTTTTATCAATATATTT
>CAIGQZ010032287.1:10463907-10485711 GCA_903798205.1 Danio tinwini
ATACATTTACTATTTTCCCAAGTGTAAATAACTACTACTGTAAGAATATATCAGAATTCGGTACATACTTTGTGATCTTTGCTTGAAATGTAGTATTATCTTAGCTTGATTATTATTTAGTATTATCTTTGCTTGAAATGACCCGATCTAATCCTGTTTATATGAAATGAGCCTGCTCACTAGAAGGTTTGAGCTACCAGAACTGTTGCTATGACAACAACTCTCGAACGAGTTTTGAAGAACGAAACGATCCTGGATTGTGTCAAATCGTAAATAACCAAATCCAGCTAACTGAGTAATCCATGTACAAAGAAGAGACCCCTGGCTATAATCCCAACATATAAACTCAACGTTCCTGCGATGTGACTATTGTGGATGTGCAAATTGTAATTTTGATGCTGAAATGATATATCGTGCAGCCCTAATATAAATACAATTTCAACAGATGATTAGAATATCTGTATTTGGTAAAAAGATTATCATTTTAGATATGAATATTAATTTAATAAATGATCAAATATGATTTTGTAGGGGAGTAAATCCTGCATAAAATATAAAAACAATCTACAAGCATAAATAAATATATAGAGAAATATAAATAAAATACAGAAAAACATACAAATAAAAAGAGTGTTTCATTAATAGTTTTATTGTTTTCTAAGCAGTCTAACAGTATTCACGTAAAGTAATTACATAGTCAAATGTAAAAATACTACTGCATAGTCTTCGTTGTATAATGATTTGAATAAAGTTGAAATCAAGCTGTTATTGAAGTTACAAACTTTACAATTTCTTATGCCTGAATTCTCTTAAAATCCTGAATGCTTTCAAAAGTCTCAAGCCTCAAAAACACATACAACTTACCAATTGTAATCCAGACCTAACATTGCATATACTGCGATGTGACTATTGCGAATGATCAAACTGCGATATCGATGCTAAAACTATGTATTGTGCAGCCCTACAAAGAGCCATACTAGTGATATGGAACTGTAATGCAGCCAAAACCTGCCTGGAACTACTTTAGCTGTGCGTTTATCTGAAAATAACTGCACGCCTTAGAATGTCCATCAGCAATCAAGCATTCAACAACCTCATAATATAAACAAAAATATTATACATTACACTAAATTAATGTAGAACTTACGATGAAATTGATCTGGCAGCCTCCTATGATGTAGTCTAGAAAGGTGTATTCCCTAGTAATCTAAAGAGATAGCAAACACAACCACATCTATAAGTGTTCAACATTGAGTTTGATGTAGAATATCATGAGTACAATCAAATCAATGTATTTATGTGACACCATACCTGACAAACTTTCACACTCACGACTCCAGAGTTCTTATAACTCTTCTTCTTCTGTTTCTTCTTGCTGTTTATACACTCAAACTCCGCCTGTAGGACGCAGATTGATTTTGTTTCTACATTTTATGCATTCAAAATGCACTGATGTCAAATGTGTGTTAACAAGAAGCTCACCGGAGCCGAGCGAGAAGCCGCTTCAAGACGCTTCATGTTGGTCTCAAAAATCCCAATCAAATCATGAGATCCATCGTTGTCGTAATCATGACATTCCACCTGAAGTCAGACCAAAAAAATTGAGTATGAAGTGATCTGAGGTTTTGAATGACATTGGAGGGTTTCAGAAAATAAGGATGAGCCATATCTTATGGTTTTATGATTTATTGACAAAATCATCCCTATATGTTTTTTGGCTGTGCAATATATTGAAATATCAGACATGTGCATACCAAAATATACAAATCGTAATGGTTTAAAATAAATGAGAGCTTTAATATAAAAGTAACTTACATTAAAGAGATAGTTTACCCAAAAATGAACATTTCCTCAATATTTATTCACACTTGTGGTTCTATACGAATTTCTAAGAGTAGAGCACTCTTTTTTTGTTTCCCTGATTCTTGATGTTTTCAGGTTGATAGAACTATTCCAGTGGAGCAAAGTGACGGTAATATTTCATTTAACATTTGTTTTGTATACTTCCTTCCAATTTATGATATGCTACAATAAATCATGGCTGTTCAATTTTAGAAGTTGTAGCCAGTGTTGAGGAAAGTTACTTTAGAAAGTACAGCTTTACAATATTGAGTTGCTCCCCAAAAAAGTAACTAGTTGTGTTAGTTACTTTTTATGATAAGTAATGCACTACGTAACTTTTGCGTTACTTTTTCTGACCTTTATTTATTTTTTTATAAAGGAGCTCTGCAATTAAGAGTACACTGTATAACCTTCATTTGCCTTTAAAAACACATAAAAAATGTAGAATAATGTTATATTCTGAGAACTTCCTGACCCGAGCTATATATGATGTACAGTGCATCCGGAAAGAATTCATAGCACTTCACTTTTTCTACATTTTTTATATTACAGCCTTTTTTCAAAATGGATTAAATTTATTTATTTTCTCAAAATTCTACACACAATACCCCATAATGACAATGTAAAAAAAGAGTTTTTGAAATTGTTACAAATTTATTCAAAATTAAAAAAAACTTGAAAAATCACATGTACATAAGTATTCACAGTCTTTGCTCAATACTTTGTTGATGCACCTTTGGCAGCAATTACAGCCTCAAGTCTTTTGGAATATGATGCCACAAGCTTGGCACACATGTCTTTGGAAATTTTTGCCTATTTCTCTTTGGAGTACCTTTCAAGCTCTATCAGGGAAGCGACGATGTACAGTCATTTTCAGATCTCTCCAGAGATGTTCTATAGGATTTAGGTCTGGGCTCTTTGGTGATGTGCTTTGGGTCATTGTCCTGCTGCAAGATGAACCGTCACCCCAGTCTGAGGTCAAGACCACTCTGAAGCAGGTTTTCATTCAGGATGTCTCTGTACATTGCTGCATTTATCTTTCCCTCTATCTTGACTAGTCTGCCAGTTCCTGCTGCTGAAAAACATCTTGACAGCATGATGCTCCCACCATCATGCTTCACTCTAGGGATGGTATTAGCCTGGTTATGAGCAGTGCCTGGTTTCGCCAAACGTAATGCCTGGCATTCACTTCAAAGAGTTTAATTTTAGTTAATTTTGTTTCTTATGGCCTAAAAGTCCTTCAGATGTCTTTTGGCAAATTCCAGGCAGGAAGTGGCTTCCGTCTGGCCACTCTACCATACAGGCCTGATTGGTGGATTGCTGCACAGATGGTTGTCCTTCTGTAAGGTTCTCCTCTCTCCACAGAAGAACGCTGGAGCTCAGACAGAGTGACCATCGGGTTATTAATCACCTTCCTGACTAAGGCCCCTCTGCCCCAATCACTCAGCTTAGATTGCCGGCCTGCTCTTGGAAGAGTCCTGCTGGTTCCAAACATCTTCCACTTATGGGTGATTAAGGCCACTGTGCTCATTGGAACTTTCAGAGTGGAAATTTTTCTGTAACCTTCCGCAGGCTTGTGCCTCGAAAGAATCCTGTCTCGGAGGTCTACAGACAATTCATTTGTCTTCATGCTTGGTTTGTGCTTTGACATGCACTGTCAACTCTGGGACCTTATAGGTGTATGCCTTTTCAAATCATGTCCAATCAGCTGAATTTACCACAGGTGAACTCCAAGTAAGCTGCTGAAACATCTCAAGAATGATCAGTGGAAACAAAATGTACCTGAGCTCAATTTAGAGCTTTACGCCAAAGGCAGTGAATACTTATGTGAATACTTATGTATTCAATATTTTTCACACTGTCATTATGGGGTATTGTGTGTAGAATTTTCAGGAAATAAATGAATTTAATCCATTTTGGAATAAGGCTGTAATATAAAAAAAAAAGTGAAGCGCTATAAATACTTTCCAGATGCACTGTATGTACAGATTAATGAAAGTTTGAAGCAGTGCGTTTGCTATTTTGGACTTTTTGTCTTATAAAAAGTAAAATCACTGTCCATTCAGATAATTCTCCTTTTATTTTCTTTGATCGCAAAAATGGAAAAAAAATCCTTTCTGTCTGTTCCTGCATTCTCTTATTGAATGCGGGATTCAACGTGACTACGTTCATTTTAATTCAGCTATTTATTTTTAAAGCAAATTAACTAAACTAAAAAGTAACTTACATTACATTTTTTAAAAAGTAATTCAAATATTATTACTTTATTTTAAAAGTAATGCATTACTTTACTTGTTACTTACTCACTACTAGGCCCACACAGAATCTGCGTGTGCAGAAATCCGCAGATTTTTAGCCCATCGAGTCTATTTATTTACTTGCGTAAATGTGTTAAAATTTATATATATATTTTTTTTTATTAATTTCAGTAATATTCTTGACTAATATGAAAATGTTTATATTATTTATTTACAATACAATTTGTAAAGTAATATTTTCCATCTTTTAGTAGATATATTATATGAGAGGCTTGCTTTGTTTACTAAATAAGTGAATCTGATTGGATTCGCATTGTAAACATAAAAAAAAAGGTAAAAAGGTATTATTTTTTATTTTTTATATTAAGTTTTTAATTACGAAACTTCCAAAATTATTTTGCATAAATCCGCAGATTTTTACAAAATTTTCCACAGAAATAGCAAAAAATGTCTGCAGATTCTGTCTGGCCCTACTCATTATTAAAGTAATAATATTACATAACTTTCATCACTTGCAATGCATTATCCCCAACACTGGATGTACAATGCTTTCTTTTTACTATAATAGTATGAAACATAAGTTGGTCATTATAACATATTTTAAACAACCATATTGTACAACGAGTATCATAATATCAAGCATGCTATTTCTTTTTTTTTTTTTCTACTCTATAGTAATGATTATATTGATTATAGTGATTAGCATTGCATTACAAATATACTTTATTCTTACGAAAATACATATTAGGAGATCTTGGAAAACAACAATTGTGTGTGTTCTTAAGTTTCAGTGTTTCTACGCTCTTTTTATGCTTGTCTATACTACTGTGATGCATATGTGGAGTTTATGCTCTTACAATGTGAATGAAACTAATTTTACATTACGTCGTGTGTTCTCAACTCTCTATTTTTGGTGACAATAATAAATTTTTAACAATTTTAAAAAGACAATACATATGGATTATAGGATAATAAAATAATATTGGGATATAGCCTATCCCTAAGAGAGAGAGAGAGAGAGAGAGAGAGAGAGAGAGAGAGAGAGAGAGAGAGAGAGAGAGAGAGAGAGAGAGAGAGAGAGAAATAAAAAGCCCATCAGATGAAAAACCCATGGATAAAAAAAAAAAAACGGTTCATTTTTTTTTAAAGCCAGTAAGAAACCAAAAAAAAAAAAAAACACAGCAAGCAAGCTAACTCTAAATGAATGAACAGACTGTAGATGTTAAGGGTGACCTGCCATCTATGTCCACAGTTTATTAGGTTAGAGATAATGAAGAAACCTGTGTCTGTGTTTTCTCTGAATCTTTGACTAGGACAGAGTCTTCCTGAGGAAAAAGTGTCACTTTTAATATTACTGAAATACAGAAATAAACAACATTACCAACATTACCTAAGTTATTATCTATTATTACAGTTGAATGTATAATGAACATAATAGTGGTAGCCAAAATGATTCAAATCTACAAATACTGACCTTTTTTGACAGCTAAAGATGATTTAATTTTCACAATTTTCATGAGACATGCATATGGTTGCTCTGAGCACATCAGACAAAGTGAGTCGAACTGTTTAAAACAGTAAAACTCCTTTTGCAGCTTTTACAGCAGCACATCTCTTTGAAAGTGTGTATTTCTATTTCTATTTCAGGTTCATTTCAACACTAATGTTATTTTGTGTCTTCTACAACACAATTATTTGAAAGAACATGATTGTGTGACACTGGCAATGAAACATGCCTAGCTTTTATTCTTTTGCAAGGAAACTGACCAAAATCTCATTTTGTGGGAATTATAGTGGGATAGTATATACAGATATTGTTTATACACACTGCTTTTGATGGCTCTGTGCTGTGGTTTATAGAGAGCAGAATAATGACTCATATGACTAAAATTTAATCAATTGTATGGGTAACGTAATACAATCAATTCAATAAACAAATTAAAACCTCTTACATATGCCAAGTGTTCTAATAGTTTTGGCTACCACCATGTATGTGGGTGTATATATACATACACTTGAAGGCAAAATTATTAGCCCTCCTGTGATTTATTATTTTTTTTACTTCTTCCTAAGGTGATATTTAACATTAACACATTTTTATCACATTTTAACACATATTTAACACATGGCATTTTTACAGTATTTCCTACAATATTTGTTATTCCAGAAAAAGTAATGATTCTTTTAGCAGTAATGTAATGAATAAAAGCGATTTTAGAATTTTTTAAAAACAATTTTAAAAGGTCAATATTATTAGCCCCATTAATTCAACAAAATGTCTAATTAACTGAACTTGCCTAGTTAAACTAATTAACCTAGTTAAGCCTTTAAATTGCACTTTAAACTGGATAATAGTATTTGAAAAAATAACTAGTAAAATATTATTTACTGTCATCATGGCAAAGACAAATAATCAATAACTAAATAACTAACTAAAATAAATAATAAATATCAAAATTATTATCACCGGAGGGCTAATAATCATTAACTAAATAACTAACTAAAATAAATAATTAATAACAAAATTATTATCACCGGAGGGCTTATAATCATTAACTAAATAACTAACGAAACTAAACAATTATAACAAAATTATTATCACAGGAGGGCTATTATTAAATAAATAACTAAACAAATAAATAAATAATAACTAAATTATTAACACCGGAGGGCTAATAATTAATATCTAAATAACTAATGAAACTAAACAATTGATAACAAAATTATCATCACAGAGGGGCTAATAATCATTAACTAAATAACAAAAGTGAATAATTATTAACAAAATTATTATCACAGGAGTGATAATAATTATTAACTAAATTAATGAAACAAAATAATTAATTACAAAATTATTACTAATAATTGTATATATATGTATATATGAGTTGAAGTTAGAATTATTAGCCCCCCTTAATTTTGTTAGCCCCTCTGTTTATTTTTTCCCTTAATTTCTGTTTAAAGGAGAGCAGATTTTTTTTCAACACATTTGTAAATATAATAGTTTTAATAACTCATTTCTAATAACTGATTTATTTTATCTTTGCCATGATGACAGTAAATAATATTTGACTAGATATTTTTCAAGACACTTCTATACAGCTTAAAGTGACATTTAAAGGCTTAACTAGGTTAATTAGGTTAACTAGGCAGGTTAGGGTAATTAGGAAAGTTATTGTATAATGATAGTTTTTTCTATCATTAGACTATTGAAAAAAATAAAAAGCTAAAAGGGTCATAATTTTGTCCTTAAAATGGTGTTTAAAAAATTTAAAACTGCTTTTATTCTAGCAGAAATTAAATAAATAAGTCTTTCTCCAGAAGTCTTAATATTATCAGACATACTGTGAAAATGTCCCTGCTCTGTTAAACATCATTTGGGAAATATTTAAAAAAGAAAAAAAAGATTCAAAAGGGGGCTAATAATTCTGACTTCAAATATATATGCATGTATATATAAACACATAATGTTTATGTGTGTTTATAATGCTTTACACATATCCAGATTTTTTTTTCTTTTCCACAAACTGCCCATTTTCTGCCACAATATACAGTACCCCATTAGTTCAGCTTCATCTGTAACTTTACTTTTATATAAACGTATGTTTCTTTAAAGTCCATCGTTAACCTTTGAAATTAAAACCAGAGTATTTTTAAATGTGCAGATATGCGTGAAATTGTTTCCTGAGAATGACTCTAATAGTTAAAGAGTAAAGACATGAAAACACTGTGACCTCATTATTATGACCATAATAATGACCTTCATCAGGAAACAACAGTTTGACAGAAAAGCTCTCGTCTACTGATCTATGAAGGACACACCAGACTCTAATCAATGACACACACATCAATGCATGAAACAGACGTTCTAAAAAACGAAAATACCTGATGGCGTCCTGACAGTGAGTTTCCCTTTAAGATGCTTTTGCGAGAGAAATCACAAAGTCATGAACGCTGATTGCAAGCCACCAAAAAAGCCAAGCAAAGCTAGAGTTTCAAAGCCTCTAAGCTAGCAATTGTGTTAGCAACAGGGATCCTTTTAACATTGGAAAATACCTTTCATAGCAAGTAATAAACACAGCGTCTACCTTGATTGGTTTCTCCATGTCGCCTGCACAGAGCGAGCGTAGAGGAATTTTAAAAGGCCTCCAGCAAGGATTCAAATTATTCTTCACCACCTGAATAAAAGATAAGCGTTCACTGTAAACGTAACAATACAAGACAATATTCATGCCTATGCGCGCACATAACATTTGAATGGGTTATTTAAATAGTGACTAATAAAAAATATGTGTAATATTGTTTGTTGTTGTGGGAAGAAGAAGACATGGTCGGCAATTCAGGTAAGCAAAATCCTTTATTATTTTTATGGTCGCACCACATGCGAAGCTGTGTGTGTGTGTGTGTGCTCTCTCTCTCTCCTGACTGCTCCTTTTTTTCAGATATCTGCAGGTGCGTGACTTTACAATGAATGTTCCCTCTTTTCCTACCCTCCCTGAACAAAATCCTATTCATCAACTTTTTCCTGATAGCGCAGAGCAAAGTGGAACCATTTCTGGGTTATATAGTAAGCTTGTATCATTATTATCTACTTCTAGATCTTTACAACAAGACTCCTGGCAACTAGAACTTAATATTAGTTTGACAGACGAGGACTGGAATGAGGCTATATATAGAACCTATAGATCCTCTATTTGTGCTAGACATAGCCTTATTCAATTTAAAATGGTGCATAGACTTCATCTTTCCAAGGCCAAGCTGGCAAGAATGTATTCCTCTGTTGACCCCATCTGTACAAGGTGCAAACAGTCCCCTGCTACATTAGTCCATATGTTTTGGTTATGTCCCAAATTATCTGTATTTTGGTCAAACTTTTTTTTTTCTTACTCCAGAATATTTTGTAAAGATGTTTGTGCAAATCCCTTTACTGCTGTCTTTGGTATTGTATATGAAAATAACAATTTGTCAAAAAGTGACTTGGACTGCATTGCCTTCTCTTTTGGCAAGACGCTTGATTTTAATCAATTAGAAACAATAATTTTCCCCTTCTTTTAAACACTGGGCCAATGATATGTTGCATTTCCTTAGTTTGGAAAAGATAAGACTCAATTTAAATGGTTCCCGGTCCAAGTTCACTGCCATGTGGGGTCCTTTCATAAATTATTTCCAAAGCCAAATGTAACTGTAAGTGGACAAAATGATGCTGCTGATGCTGTCAGGGTTTGCTTGTATTGTACTGATGTTGTCTTCTGGGGTTTTTTTTTGTCTTTGTTTATATGTACACAATGTTAAAGCACTATGTTTATATGTTTGTTGTGTTGTTAGTTATGTTGATAAATGTATGTTTTTTGACTATTTAAATAAATAAAGAAGAGGAAAAAATAGAAAAAAGAAGGGTGTCTTTCCGGCCCAATCAGTAGAACAAACAGGTGTTATTTATTATTTCTGATTGGCCCGCTGACTAGCCGCCGGGCTCTAAGCATGCTCTTCCCTCTCATTGGGTGTTCGATCATGCTTGCCTCTCCACAAAATGTCTATCTAAAAATATATATAAAGAAAATTTCCTTCACCTAGAATGAAAGATAACTATTAACATAGTAAGTACACTAACGCTTTTCAGATGTATCATTTTGTGTAGTGTAACATTTATTATGTATATGTAGGTTTGGGTAACACTTTACTTGAAGGGGTGTTCATAAGACTGTCATGAAACCTTT
Source organism: Danio tinwini (assembly GCA_903798205.1). NCBI lineage: Eukaryota > Metazoa > Chordata > Actinopteri > Cypriniformes > Danionidae > Danio > Danio tinwini. Next base: position 10,473,725 of record CAIGQZ010032287.1, read on the forward strand.
ATAACAATGTTTATATGTTTGTTATGACAACTTGACATAAGCAAATACATCAGAACCTGTCTTCATCTTTGCTATGACAACTTGACATTACCAAGACAAGATAACTTGTCATAAATCTGTCATAAACATGATTGTCATGATAATTGTGTCATGAATATTTTTCTGATCACGTTTTCAGTGGAACAAACTGTATTTGTAATTAAAATGTCCTATTAAAAGTGTCATTACTCTGTCAAATCATTTTTAACAGCGTCAATAATATTTAATGACATTTTAATAACAAATTCAGCTTGTACACTGTAGTTAAGGTAAAAAAATATTAATAATACTGTTATAAAATTCATGACATTTATAAATGGCTTCATGACAGTCGTCTTTATGATAAATTTAAAGTTTAAGTTTTGTTGTCCTGGTAATGTGAAGTTGTCATGACAAAGACAAAAACAGGTTGTTCATTAAATGAATGGTTTGTAACAAATTTGCATAACGCCAGTCTGTTTGTTGCTTGTCCATGAACATCCGTTTTTTCCTCTCAAAAACTTAACTTGAACTGAGGCTCGGAAAAACATTGGTTTTCTTTTGGTTTCTGACGCATGCTTTAAGTGCTGGACCAATCACAACAGACTGAGCCATGATCTGACCAATCAGAGCAGAGACTACACTCAGAAAGGTGGAGTTTATAGAGACTGAATTCTTGAACAATCCATTTCAGACAGCAGAAGAAAATCGCTTATTATCAAAGACTACAGAATACACAAGACACGTCACTTGTATTGTTTTGAATGGGGAAAAGTGTAACGGTCAATATGTTGAATAAGGCCCTGCCTACTAGTTCAGGAGCCAATCAGCGATCAATTTATGGTGAATAAAGCCCACCTTCTAAAACAGGAGCTAATTATCGATCGATATAGACTGACGATTCTATGGGGGAGAGGCTCGGACCAGATTTGGGTTTCTGCATATTTTGTGTGATTTGGATGTTTAGAAATGAAACTAAAAAGAAAATTGTTGTTTAATTTTATTGGTGATTCCAAATATGGAATTTAATGGTAAACTTGGCAAGCAGTTTTGGAGAATTTGATGTTTCCCCATTCAGACAGAAGCATACTGTCCGAGAGGTGTTTCAAAGATGGCCGCCAAGTAAAATTACTTGCCTTAAAGGAATTTTATTATTGTGCAATGTACATTTTTAAAAGAAATTAAGCTTCATAGTGTCTTTGGACCAGGGGTGCCCAAACCTTTTTCTTATGAAAGGCCAAAAATTTAACTTGATTGATTGCTAGTGGGCCGGAGGTAAATATAGTTGCCAAGGGTAAATTCCTCATTTATTTAATAATATTTAAAAATGACTAAAAAAACATTGCTTTACTTTGGAGAGGGGGCGTGGCCGAGAGCCGTGGGAGCGAAACGAGGCCCGCCACAGATGAGATACACCTGTGGCGCGCACCTGCCTTCAATCCCACGGAAGGAGCTCTGGACTATAAGAGGAGGAACGATGGCAGAAGACAGAGAGAGAGGACCGGGCCCGGACATATTGTTTTACTTTTGCTTTCAGTATGACGGCAGTCTCCGTGAGGAGCTGCCGTCCGTTTGTTTTGATTTTTAATAAATATTTATTTAAAACAGCGTTGGTTCTCCGCCTCCTTCTTCCCGGCGGCCAGGTGGCCGTAACTTTATTACATTTACATTAACTAATACAGTGTTTTTTACATTTTATAATGAACTTATTACAGTAAAAACAAAATCTCATTTATAAAAGAAATACACTAGTATTTGCCTTGATTTGCTTCTGTGTAGTCTGTAAATCTGTCGAGTGACAGTATTTACATCTGAAAAAATCAGATTCATTTAAAAAATTTAACTAAAACATTTAATTTCAGGTTGCTTTTTTAATAGCCCAGCAATAAAACTAACAAAAAATGATGTGTCAAATTAGAAATGACGATCTCTGTGTTAATGGCATTCACCCCAACCCTCTCCATCATCCTCGCTCTCCTCTCAGATGGGATGGTGGGCCAAATCAAAGGTTACAATGGGCCATCGTTGGTCTGCAGCCCTACTTTGGGCATCTCTACTGTGGACAGATGTAAATCTATTCTAGAAAACTTCAAAACTAAAATAGTTTTACCATTCACAAAAAAATGACTTTTGCTAAAAAAATTAGTTGAAACGACACAATTCTTAAGTTTTTAACTTAAGTTAATAGTTTTATGTTTACAATCAACTTAAATTTGTAAAAAGTTAACTAAATTGATTTGTGTTGGAACAACATGAAGGAATTGTGTGGTATTTTTACATTGTAGCACATACTTTACAAACACAACACTCAATGCACCTCAGTTCTGTGAGCAAGCTGCCAGCCTGTTTCCGTCTGCCGGTAAAATTCAAGGAAGGGGTCTGATTTTCCAAAGAAATCCTGCAACAAGGCCCAAATTTAAATGCTAAAAGCATTTAACAGTTTAATAGTAAATCAAATCCACAAACTCACATCTTGTGTCCTACCTTATTGTCCAGTTTTCTGGCCTCCACTTCAAAATTTACAACTCGGTTATCCTTAATTTCCTCTGCACTAATCTGTTAATTAAAAAAATTCTGTATTATTATTATTGTCAATATGGTCTTTTTCAGCAGAATTTCCTTAGAGATAATAATTTTTCTCATTGGGATATTTAAAAATTTGTGTAAAGGATCTCAAGTCATGATCTAATCCAACCAGCTATGAGGAAAATGGCAACATTACGAACTTTGATTTGTGGACGAGGCTAATTATCTCTTTTGGTGCATTTTACTCACCAATTGGTTGACAGACATTCTAAATGTGCATCAATAAATTATTACCGGGTTTATTGATATTTATACTTTTCAATATAATCAATACCTTAATTGAGCTAGAATCGAATAAATATATCAAAACATACAGATAAATGATAAAAAACATTTGTTTTTATTGGATTGTTTTAGAAAAGAATGGGAGCCTTGGGAAGATCTTACTTTTGAAGCATTAAAAAGTCTTACTGACCCCAAAGATTTTAATTGTTGTATTTCTGTATATGTGATGTTAAAAAGTTTATATTCTGCCATAAGGGACAGTTCACCCAAATTTAATTATTTATTTACTATTTACCAGAACGTGTTACTGTATTCTAATTACATTTTTGGAGAATGCAGATGTAACGAATTACATTTTAAATTTGTGTAATTTGATTACAGTTATTAAAGTCAGTGTACTTGCGTTACTTACGTTACAAATACAGATTTTAGAAAACTATTTTTTTTTTAAATCACGTTTTCAGCTGCAATGTCAGTTAATGAGCATTCGCTTTTAAATTGCTGGAGAACGCGAGCTGAAATGGTTGTTGACGAGAGTGGTTGCTTCAGAAAGCATTCTACGACAATACTAGTCACCAAGGAGGACACCGGCGCCCAAAAACACAATGGCCAAAAAAGGCTAAATTGATTTTTTGTGCAGCATCGGGAGTGAAGGTAACTTCTGAAAATCTAAAGAGAAGTGTAGCTGCTTACAGGGATCCTAACAAGTTCATTATTTCCAATGGAGGCGCACGGCATATTGGGAGCTATGCGCACATGGCGCGCTCTCGTATTCCAGATTTTATGTATTTAACATTTGAGCATTTACAGTTTGTCTCCACAACCGCTGACATAGAAGGCTAGGCACTTGTTTGGAACAAGTGAAGATTAAGTAAATGATCAGAGAATTTAAGTTTTGGACAAATTTGTCAATGTTTTTCAGTGAAAATTTAATTACTGAACGAGCTGCAGTTTATTTTGTATTTTTTACATTTTATATGTTTTTAAAGTAACTTAAAAGTAATTAGTAATCTGATTACTTTTTACATGAAGTAATTAGTAATATAATTAAATTACAATTTTCACACAAACAATTTCCTGTTGAACGCAAAAGGGGATTTTTCGAAAAATTTTACAAACCTGTAGCCACTGACTTCTATAGTATGAAAAACAAATACTATGAAAGTCAATGGTAACAGGTTTCCATTTTTTTTTTCAAAATGTGTGAACTGAAAAAAGAAAGTGAAGCTATTTTGGAATAAGTAAAGGGTAAGTAAATGATTTTCCGTTTTGGGTGAACTAACTCCTTTAATCCATAATCTTATTGAGGAAACAAACAAACAAACACAAACAAAACATTCATGGTGGTAATTGTGTTAAATATCATGGCCATTCACCATAATCACTCCTTTCCCTGCAGGTTTTTTGTTCTTCAGCAGCAAAGGTCTTGATAGTCTGCTACTGGAAACAATCTGCATACAAATGAAAAGAACACATCAGATTTAACCCTAATGAAAGTATAAACAAACATTAAAGCAGTTGTTCTGGGTCTTACCTGACCCAACGAACACTCCAACTCGCCCAGAAAGTCGTCATCACTTAAATCAATGGTTTTATTGTCAATATCATAAACGGCAAATCGGAGCTTCTGAACGACCTCAAAGTAGTAATCCACAACAAACTTCTTGGCGAATTTTGGGTTCAGACAGTTTTTGACTCTCTCTGTGCGGTCGACCTGTAAAGAACAACAGATTCAGATCGTTAAAGGGAAGGTTCACCCAAAGATGAAAACTGGCTCAATATTTACTCTCCATAAAGTGGTTATAAGCCTTCATGAGTTTCTTTCTTCTTCAAAAGAAGATAATTTGAAGAAAGTCGAAAACCTGTAACCATTGACTTTCTTTGTAGAAAAAACAAATACTATGGAAGTCAATGGTTACAGGTTTCCTGCTTTCTTCAAAATATCATCTTTATCTCACAGAAAAAAAGAAACTCATGAAGGTTTGGAAAGATTAAGGTAAATGGATGCTTGAACAATGTACATGACAAACAAAAAGTCAACTGACCTCAAACCACTGATTTCCAGATGTGTTCATGAGCAGGACACACAGCGGGTCTGATTTGGAGCCCACATCCATGTCCAGCAGGTTTTCACAGGAGACTGTCAGCTCCACCTTGGACACACACGCTGTAGCCATTGAGCTGATCTGTTTACATGGAAACATTAGGCGGAAAGCGGATGAATGTGCCATAGTGAATGCATTTGTGATAACAGAGGTTTTATGAGCCACAAAGAGTCATATTAGGAAAATCCTGTGGTTTTTGTATTTCCATTTCCATGGATAACATTTCATGCTGTGTGTTCTATAACCACTTTATTAATATGCCAGAAAGAAGTATGAATATATAATGCATTTAATTTCTTACGATTGGTTGTTAACACCTACCTGCAGTGGTTCAAACCTGCCTGAGTTCTAATGAAGATATTTCGAAAAATGTAGGAAACCTGTAACCATTGTCTTCAATAGTCTTTGTATTTCTTACTATGAAAGTGGTTACAGGTTTCCAACATTTCTCAAAATATCCTCTTTTGTGTTTAACAGGACAAAGAAACCCATAAAGGTTTGGAAACACGTGATAGTGAGTAAATGGTGAGTACTTTTTCATTTTATGTTGAACTATCATATAATGTAACAGTATTTTTCTCACGCTACTTATTTGTTTAATTGGTCTAAATTAGGGATGCTCCGATCAGGATTTTTGCCACCGATACCGAGTACCGATTTTTTGACATGCTGATCGGCCGATACCAATGCCGATTCTGATGCTTCAAGTTTATATAACTGATATGTAAGCTCTCTGATCACCATTAACTTTTTTTCAGATAAAGTAATACTATTGTTGTTGCCTTTGTTATATTTTTGTTACATTTTAACACTATATGTAATAAAACTATTGTTTTAACAGAGTACTAAATAATCACAAATAAGTATTTATTATACAGTGAATATTTTAATATGCTTTTACAATGGGGTTAATGCATAACACTATGCACATTAGGATACTAAATAAGAGACAAAAATAATAAAAAAAAATTTAGCAGGCTGATGCAACCCACAGGTTTATTTAAACATTGTCCAGTAGTACAGTGAACGGTGAAGGACAAAATAAACATTTCATCTCCTAAAATGGAGAAGTCTGATTTAACTTAAACATTGTCCAATACAAGCCTGAGCAGGACAAAATAAAAACAAAACAAAACAAACAAAAAAATTTTAACTTATATAAATGAACAAATTTGAGTAGTTTGATGCAATTCATTAGATTTAATTAAACATTGTCCAATGTTAACGAGAGGCCAAGATGGTTCAAGATGTTCAATGAGGCGTTTAAGTCCAATGTCTTCTGTGACTGACAGAGGCTGGTTGTCAATGCATATAAATTCCATTATCTTCGCGGTTATATCCTTAGCTTTCTTGTTGTCTGGTGTGTACAGTTAGTGTTTTTTTCAGAATGTCTGTAATGGATGGCTGAGTGAGAGTCGCATTACTAGTTACCGTTGCCTTTTTTGCAGTCGACAGTTTTTCGTATTTACCATAGGACTCGCGGTGGCTCGTTCTTAAGTGCCGAATCAGGTTCGTTGTATTAAATGTTTTGGATGATGCTCCTCCACGTGAGATTTCTTTGGAACATAAATGGCAATTAGCGAATTTTTCATTGTTTCTCGAAACGTCATAATAATTCCACACCAGTGATGACATGACTGCGGCGCCAAAACATTTACGTCCCCACTCATTGTGTACGTCCTCACACATTGACATCATCAATTGTGATCGGTTCGTAAGATCGGCCAAGTTAGCGAGTACCGATCGAGTCATAAAATGTGATTATCGGCCGATACCGATCTTCGGCCGATCGATCGGAGCATCTCTAGTCTAAATCAGTGGTTCTCAAACTGTGGTACGCAGGCTTCCTTCTAGTGGTACGCGGAGGAATCGCTGAATAATTAAAGTAAAAAAAATGAACACTTTTAACCCTATGACGTGTACGATAACACCAATGTGATCAGTAAATTGATTTTAATAAGCAAAATCTTTTATTTTATTTTACATTATTTTATGTTTGTTATGTATTCTGTCATTCAAAGCTAATTTTCTCCCCATATTTGTAACGGTTGTTGAGGACATATCCCGTATTTTTATATCCCAATTTTGACATGTATGGTTTAATCACTTGCATTTCTGACACACAAAGCCTACATGCAGTAAGCCGATCTAATTTCTAATTTAAATATGTAAATCCAAATCATATATTTAATATACAAGGTAATGTTTAGATTTTAAAGATATACAAGTAAGTCATAAATAGATGCTACATATATTTCAAAATTTCTCAAAAAGAGTTTATATATGAATATGATGACATATAGCCTATATTTAAGAGGTCCAAGCAACATTTCCAGGTTTTGATGAATAGGCTACTATATGTTAATGCTTTTCATTTAAGTACAGCAGTTTTCTGTTTACTTTTTAACAATGCCATTTTTAATTAACTTTTAAAAGCACGTTTAATAAATGTTTTACCTGTAAGCACAGTGCAGTGTTAATGTTCAAACTAATTATAATGTTTAAAATGGCTAACATTAATAAATATTCAGAATAATAAGTATTAATCTCCCACGTTTTTGAACTGTGCAGAGCAATAGCTGCTTAATTAGGCCTACTACGCCACAGTATTTCAATACCGGTCATTATGGTGGTACTTGGAGAAACAATTTCTTTCTGAGGTGGTACTTGGTGAAAAAAGTTTGAGAAGCACTGGTCTAAATAGTCAGAACACCTTCTGGAAGGTGATCCGACCGGTTCTGTAGCAAAAGTGTAACGATGTGTATGGAGTTCAGTTTAGAATCAATAAAGGCTTTATTAATGTTGCGCACCTTGCTTTTGTTTTAATTACTTTAATCTGTATTCATGTCATAGTAGATTCTGATTTAAATCAAAACATCTCTCATGTGTAGTCTTGTAATATATAGGCCTGTCACAATATCGATTTTTTGTTGTAGGATCTATTGCACTCAAATATATTGCGATAAACAATATTATTGTCATTTTAGGACCATTTTATGCCACTCATCATTATATAATGCCATAACAATATAATAGTATCATAATGCAAGTATACTCTTCCAAAGAACACATATCTTATTCTTAAGAATATTTAATTTAATTATAGTCATTTTAACAATGTAATTATTAGACATCAGAATCATAATATGAAAGCACATCCTAAATAAATAATAATAAATGTTAACAAAAAGATGCAAGGTAAAAAGTAATAGATTTTCAGTTGTCAGGCATACAATCTTTTTGCCATACTGACACTGACACCTCCAGTAGAGATAGAGAGGTTGCACAACCAGCTAAAACATTGCTAGAATTGGTTTTTATGTATGGGCGAGATAGATATATATATATATATATATATATATATATATATATATTGCTTCACCAAAAATGATTGAGGTCATGCCCATGTGTTGTGCGATAAGTTGATATATTGATTATTGTGACAGGCCTAGTAATACAATAATATTGGTATGCCATCATGTAAATTTAGCTACAGTAATTTAATCCTTTAATCCCAATATTACATTCCAAATATTTATATGATTGCATTTCAAGTTAATTTGGATGTGAAGAATCACTGTTCATTGTTCATGTTTTCCCCGTATTTGCGTAGGTGCTCCGGTTTCCTCCGCAAATCTAAAGACATGTGGTATAGGTGAATTGGGCTAAATTGGGTGTTTCCCAGTGATGGGTTGCAGCTGGAAGGGCATCTGCTGTGTAAAACATATGCTGGATAAGTTGGCGGATAACCCCAGATTAATAAAGGGACTAAGCCAAAAAGAAAATGATTGAACTATCTTAACCATATTGTTATTAAAAGGGATAGTCCACCCAAAAAAGGGAGAAAATCCCTATTAATCTCCCTAAAGTGGTTCCAAACCTTTATGAGTTTCTATTTTATGTTGTACGCAAAAGATATTTTGAAGAATGTTGAAAACTGGTAACCATCGGCATCCATAGTAAAAAATATATATATATTATTGAAGTCAATGGTTACAGATTTTCAACATTCTTTAAAATATCTTATTTTGTGTCCAACAGGAAAAAAACTCAAACCAGTTTGAAAAAAAGATTTTTGGGTGAACTATTCCTTTAACTACTTTTTTTTTAAACATAAGCTTTGCAATTTCCCAATTTCTGAAGTGAATTCAAACTAATAAGATATGCTATATAACAACAATAAAACCAAAAGTTACTATTTATTCAGAAGGCTTCAATAAAAATGTAATTGTAACAGTATATTGCTCTTTAAGTGGGAATTATACAGTGGTATAAGGCCTGTGCAGTGATTGACAGAAGTTGTTCTTGTGCAGTAGGGTGTGTTTTGAGCAGAATAAGCTAAAGGCTAAACTTATTAAAACAGAAACTTTGAGCGAGAGAGGAGGTGTGTGTGAGGAGTCTCTGAGTGTTTGTGTGGGAGGAACAATGAAGGCTTCTGAATGGAAAACTAAATAATATATTAGACTTAATATCAGTGCAATCAACATATGTCAGATCTCACCGTGGATTACAGATTTCTAATAGATGCATAATAAGAGTACTGCAGAAAGAATAGTAGTGGAAATAATGTACAGAAGTGTTTTCTTACTAAATTACTAGCATTTTTCATATTAGTATTTTGGGAACTGTCTGACCATGTGTACTTTTCAAATGACCATGGAGTGGTATGTGTCATTAAGAAACATCAATTCTGAAAATCAGCCATGGTTTTACTATAAATAAAATAAAAACAGGTTATTGTAGTTAAAGCATAGTAAATAAAAAAGAACGCCGGTTTTGCTACATTAAACATCGTTTAACCATGGTATTTCAAGTAAAACTGCGGTTATAACAATTACCAATGGTCATCCATGCCAAAACAAACTTTTTTTTTTTTTTAAATACTAGGGTTTCTACAGGCTTCAAGTCAAATTTAAGACTTCTTAAGACCATTTAAGACCATAATGAATGACATTTCAGACTTACATAAGGCTAAACCCTAAAGATTTTTTAATGGCCAACTTAAAACCAAATGGTATGGTAAGGAAGATAAACCATGTTAATACATAAACAGAGATAGTAAATTATGCTTCTTAAAGCTTTTATTGAAATATATTGTTAGTGATTGGATGGATGTTGACCCAATTAGGCAAGCTTTACATGGAAAATTAAGACCCGTTTAAAACTATTTACGACCTACAACATAATATTTAAGTGAATTTAAGACTTTTTGAGGCATAAAATTTGGTTTTAGAAATTTTAGACAATTTAAGACCCCACAGATACTAAAAAACATGGTTAAATTCGTAAGTGGTCTTGCCCTAATACTTTTTGCATTATAACAAATTATTAATAACACAGTGCAATTTTTGTTATTTTTTAACAGTGGGTTATACAAAACATATTCTAATAAACAATGAAATAAAGTGACAGAATAAAACACACCAACCAAAATAGGGTTAAAAGTTCTGCTTAATGATTATCAACATTATATCAAATACTACAAGTCTATAAATATCTTTTTGCTTTTGAAAATTATGAAATATATGGAACACAGAGATTGAGGTAAATCTGATTTTATATTCACATATTTTGACTTTCTCCTTATTAATATAATTTTAGATTCTGAAATTATAAATAATAAAATCATAATAGCAACCAATGACTATTAAAGTACAACATTGTTCATAGTCAAATAAGTGGTGCTAATGTTGTTTTGAAGTTATGCTTACATTACGTGACTTCAGACTGAATATTCAAAGTACCATAGTAAACAATATAGGGAGCGTGTCACGACTCACGAGTTGCCTCTGAACGAATGGGCGAATATAAAACCAACTTTATGATAACGAAACTGATCAGATTTGGTCTTCTCCTAATGTTCAGCGTTTAGCATGATGTCATAATCTATTATGCAATACTCATTTAACGTTAGCTACGGAAATACTGAGTCAACTGACGTTACACAAACACTACAATTGAGGGAGCTAAATTTTATGACTCAAAATGTCTGAATAAGTGAACTAACTTACCTTGAGTTACTGTTACGCTAGTTAGCAGTTTGCGTCTGAATGCGAAACTGAAGTAAGAGTTTCCACCCTCTCTGGCTTATTTCTTTGCCCGTGTCAATGTCTTCGATGTTTTTGTGGAGGTAGTTATGGAAGTAGATTAAAAATAACAACAGAAAAATCCTTCTATGTAAAGCCACTCCTCTGTTTTGATCCGTACTTTTCTTCTGTGAGCAGGACCGTTGCGTCGCCTTGCTGGTGGTATAATGCGCATGCGCAGTCGATGTTTATGACAGACAAGACGGGTGGGTTTGTCCCTTACACAGTGTAGATGCAGAGATTGCTGCTTTATGCACCAGACATGTTGTTTTTGAGTCTAGGATGTAGGGTTAATAATAAGAAATTAAAATTAAATATAGTATCAATAAATCGACGTTATTCCAGTTGTCATGTAAGCAGTGTTGGGGTAACGCATTAGTTACGTCATAATATTACTTTTCTAAGTAACGAGTCATAGATATATACACTAGATATCGCATACGGACCCTGAGCATGCGTCAAAAGCGCCGCCACATTTGTACAGTGCTCCCAGGACATGTTATTCAACCGCACTAGTCAAGACTAAAGCCAATGTGAAGATGCTGGACTTTAGCACAGTGTACGGGTGTAGTAACGAGCAAACAAAAAAAATAAAGCACAAAGGCAGAACATTTCATAGGTAAGTTTTTTTTACGTTTTTGTAAGTTACAAACTTTTCTGCTCAACAAGTAACGTTATTGATGACAATACAGTCTCTTACTGCACTGACCATAAGGCAAAGTAGCACCAACTTGCTCTAAATATCAGGCTTATGCTAGTTTTGTTGAATAAAATAAGCAAACAATGTAAATGAAATATGACAACAAGCTGCGGTGCCTGAAACGTATTATCGTCGGCTAAGTGAACGAGTCATTCATAACAGAGATTCATTCACAAACGAATCCTGTGTTTCAGAACATGGATGAGATCAAATTTAACAAGGAGGGAGGATTATACATTTCCATGCACACAAACACATGCTCTTTGT
>CAIGQZ010032287.1:10490711-10508088 GCA_903798205.1 Danio tinwini
AAGGAGCGCTATCCTGTACTAAAATGGCAGCTCTATTGACGCATTCCGTTCAATAGACAACAATAGCGTAGACGACATCTAATGTAAATATCTATGGTAACGAGTAAAGTAACGCATTGCTTTTAATAATTAAGTAATAATATTTGAATGACTTTTTTATGTAATGCAAGTTACTTTATTAATCTAATTTAATTAATTTAATCTAAATTAAAATGAACGTAGTTATATTGAATCCCACACTCAGTGATAGAATGCAGGAACAGACAGAAACCAAGAAAGCCTTACATTTCTGTGATGGAAGTATTCTCATCATCCTAAATGGATCAAAGAAAGGGAAAAGGGCTATTGTCTCAATAGACAGTGATTTTACTTCAAAAAGTACAAAAGTAGCAAACATATTGCTTTACACTTTCATTAATCTGTATGTGACATGTACCTGTATAGCTCGAGGGTCAGGAAGTTCTCAGAAGATATCCTGCATTTTGTAACATTTTTATAACATAATAACATTTTTTTAAGGTAAATAAAGATTTAGGTTATACAGTGCATTGTTAATTGCAGAGCTCCTTTATTAAAAAAAGAAGAAAAGAATTCTGCAAGTTCTGAAAGAGATCAAGCCTCAGCCAGGTCAGAAAAACTCATAAGTAATGTAACGCTTAACTTATCATAAAAAAGTACCTAAGTAACACATCAAGATACTTTTTTGCGGAGTAACTCAATATTGTAATACAGTAGTTACCAAAGTTGGGGTTGGGACCGCTAGGGGGGTGGTGGGACAATGATAAGGGGTCGCTTGGTTATTTCCAAAAATCTAATTATTATACTATTAGAATGACCTAATAGTTTTGTAGTGAAGAACAAAATAGTAGTAACATTAACATGTTAATAATAAGCATTAAAAAAACAACATGCAAATAAAAAGCCATCAGCCTTTCGATTAAAAAAAATATTTGCGACCCCGTGATTACGTTGTATTGAAGACACAGCAATGGTGTCAGATGCAGCACATTAATTTTATAGTAGCAGGTTAAACTTTCTGACACCTTTACAGTGATTAGAAATGGAGATCACATTTAAAAGTAATTCTGTAGTAATTATGGAAATTTATGACTTTGCTGTGAAACATTTACTTAAATAAATAGTTTTTTAAATCCTTCATAATAAACTAACAACACCAAAATGTCATCAAGTGGAGTACTAGATAAATTTATTTAAACAAAGACTAGGTAAATATTCCAGACAGTAAACAGATAAATTTGTGCTGATAGTCTCAATGGAGACTGTGAAGGACTGTGTGACTTGAAAAGGATTCACAAGGAAGAATTCAAGAATATATTGGTTATTGTTTTTAAAATTTGGCACATTTATTTGAGATTAATATGCCATAAACACAACCAAAAAAACACAAAACAATGTTATTTGTTAATATATACAACATATTTCTGCAGCCTATATTAAATTCAAGAAATATATACAGTAACTATACTCATATTTGTTTCAGAGCTGGTGTATTTGTGCACTTAAATAAGCAATTACATTAACTTAAAATAGATCCAACAGTAATTATTTTGAATGTATCATCTAATTGTCATTATAAAATATTTTTGTTTTTAACTGTATGAGCATAGGCAGTGCTGGTATCTGGTTTTCATAAAAGATACAGTATGAACCAAACATAGGACAAAAATATTATACTGTATTACATCCAGTGTGCTACTATGAATCAAACATCCCAGAGCACAACTTTTTTAGATTGTCCAGCTCGTCTTTAAGTTTTTGGTTCTCGTTCTCGATCGTGGTGATGCGTGTCTCTAAAGTCAGCACATAGTCTCTCTTCCTGCTTCTATACTGTTTGGCCGCCGTCCTGCAAAAAGCACAAGCAACAGGAGCAACACATCACACTGACTCAGGCCTCCAGCGCACACACAATCACACGTCACCATCTTTTGCACACGGGACGACACAACCACGCAGATGTCAGCTTATCCGATTGTTGCGAAAATAGGCTATACATTGCGTGAAAAGCGTGTTTGTAAACGGACCAGTCTTTAGTGTTTGGTTACTCAGTTTTGCTACAGTATATGTCTTTAAGAGCCTTGAGTTCTTCGATGAGCGTCTTGTTTTGTTTTTCAAGTACGGCAACTCGGTTTTCAAGACATTTGACATATTCTTTCTTCTTCCGCCGGCATTCCCGAGCAGCTTCCCTGGAAGCAACAACAGAGAGGCTTGGTGAGTGTCAATACTGTAAATCTTACATTGTGTTTACAGGTCCCACTTCATGAGAGTTAAAACTGCAGAACATCATCTGGGCAAACTTGTAAAGGCAAAACTCAGGGTTTTGAATGAGTGCTTGTTTAGTTGCACACTGTAAAAAAAACTTTATTTTACAGGTAATTGACTGTATTTTTTACAGAAATTTGTAGTTTTTTCATTATACAGTGAAACATCTTTTGTTTACAAATATTTTCTGTAATAAAAAAATTCTAACATTAAATTTACAGTTATTGCTTGTATTTGGTATTACATTATTTTTCAGTTTTTAAAGCAAATTTTAAATGTAATTTATTTAAAATATTTTTTTTCAGAGAGTAACGCGTAATTTTACACTAATATTTACAGATTATTCCTGTAAAAATAGGGAAACAAAAGTTCAGTCAAATTGTTTTCATTACTATTGAAGATAGTAATCATATGAGGATTAAAGTGTGGTTAATAATGTCAAATAATAGCCTATTGTTTGTAAGCTGCGCTGCATATAATGCATGCACTGTAAACTATAAAAATTTTATTTTATTACACTTATATATATATATATATATATATATATATATATATATATATATATATATATACACATACTGTATATATTTTATATTATATTTTTTTATTATATTTCTCCCCAAAAGGTTGGACTTAAACAGGAACTGAGTTTAACACCCCTGTTTTAATGTTTTATTTTATTTTGAGTTTAGTTTTTTGTAATGCATAGTGCATAAATGGCTCTAAATAGTTATTGTTACCACTCTAAAACTGTTTATGGAAAAACGGGTTAAGCTGCGGTCACACTGCAAGTTTCTCCCCATAGACTTCCATTTATACGCACGCAAATGCGTCAGACCGAAAACGCAAGTTTGTGCGACAAGTTTCGCAATTCGCTACATTGCAAAGTTTAAGCTTGGTGAACTCTGACCTGCAAAATCGCATCACTTGACTGTGTGAGACCAATCGAGGATCAAAACATGACCGCTCTGAACAGAAATTTAAAATCTGGACCAATCTCTCTCTTTTTTAAATGTCTAATCATCTTGTTTAATCCCGCCCCTTTTCACAGCGCCGTACTACAGAAGTTTGCATGCTCATACTCTAATGTGATCGCAGCTTTACTTTGTTTGCCGCCTTTACGCTTAGGATTATCTGTATGCACCTGTTTGTTCCTGTTTCAACCTTTTATTCCAAAACGATTCTCTTAATAAACTGTTTGATTTCCAACTTTGTAGTCCAGGCATCCTCACATGACACTAACCTTATTTTTGTTGTTAAATGATGACCAAATGTGTTATTTGAAAAAAGAATCTAAAAAATTTGATAAATAACTGTTTTGTATTTTTTCAAGCAAATTGTTTTGGAGTTCATATCCTAAATTTGTTAAACTATATTATAGTTTATAGTTATATTTACAGTGTTTTATGACAACAGTAATTATTTATACTTAAACTTTTTTTAAATCATTCTTTATCATATAATTTTTTTTACAGATTATCTACATTTTTTTCTGACAGTTTTTTTCCACTTATTTTCTGGCAACACTGCTGCCAGAAAATTACAGGGTTTTTTTTTTACGGGTTTTTTTTTTTACAGTGCACGTACAATGGAAATTATTTCCACTCTCACTCAAGCATCATCGTGAAAAAAACTGGTTTTAGTACATGCTTGACACACTCGAGGCTAAACAAACATGACGAAGGGATGTTTCATCAGATGATGAAAGCCTGCTAATGGATGAATGCAACAATAGAACATTAACATGTGCAGGTATAATTCAAATCAAAATAAATTTCTGTTAATCTTTTTACCCTGAAGTTATTCAAAATGTGTGTGACTGATTCCTTCAGCAAAACATTAAAGATTTTTTAAGATGTGGCCCTTGGTGATTCATAAAATGCCAGTCAACACCTACTTTCAGTTGTGCCAGAAAGCTGACTTAGCTGCCCAGGTGTTTGTTTATGAAGGCACATCGTAAAACTGATTTCAGAGACTTCTGAGACAGCATAATGATTTAATAATGTACAATTAAATAGAGAGAACTTTGGAGAAATAACATTTGGAGAAATAACATTTCCTAAAGATTTAGAAAAAAATGAGAATAATACTTATTTTTCAAATACAAATTGATTACATCATTTATCATTAGAAAAAAGGATGCTGTTAAAGTTAATTAAAAACTAGCCTATTGTCATTTATTAGGCAAACACAACCATCAAACAATAAACTAATCAATCAATCAATCAATCAATCAACAAACCAATCAATTAAACAATCAATCAACCAATTAATCAACCAATACATGAATCAATCAATCAATCAATCAATCAATCAACCAATGAACAAACCAATCAACCAATTAATTAACCAATCAAATAATCAATCAACCAACCAATAAATCTATCAATCAATTAATCAACCAATAAATCAATCAATCAATCAATCAACCAATCAATAAACCAATCAACCAATCAATCAATCTATTAATCAATCAACAAATTTATTACATCATATATCATTAGAAAAAAGGATGCCTATTGTAATTTATTAGACAAACACAAACTGGCCAGCACATTCAACTTTCCTCAGTCACGCTGAGGCAACAGCCAAAAGAGGATTCCACTTAGTCTTAAAGCCTTCTTCGATAGTTATTTTCACAATTTATTATGGCATAGCCGTCAAAATAGGACAAATGAGCTTGTGTATGGGACAAATTCTAGACCTTTGTCAGTAAGGAGCGGGTCTTTCGAACCACCCGAACCCCCCCTGGCTTTGGGCCTGCAGAAAGTCAAGCAGAATTTAGTTTCGGATGTGCCTTGATGCCTTCCTGCCCTGAAATGCTGCCTTTTAATGATCTATTTATATATATGTATACATATTTATATTTATCTGCCTATATATCTATCTATTGTTAAGTATGCTCCAAAACCATGACAAAAAAACTTCTCTCAAAACAAACTCATAGTCAATGAGTCATATTTATTTATAAAGCATATTTTAAAACAACAGCTGTTGGCTAAAGTGCTGTACAGTTAGGCAAATGCCCTAAAAAGTAACATAAAACAAAAACAATACTACACAATTACACTACTGCGCCTACTTATGACCACATGCAATGGTGATTGATGAATGCTGGTTTTTAGGTAGTAATTAAAAGCTGTTTGCTGGAACAGTTTTTATATAGAGGTTTATATCCCCTTTCAGTTTTCATGTCCTTGAAATAGTCAAATGCAGATTACTGGAAGATCTTTAGACTTAGGTGTATTATTGTGAATCTTATATATATATGAATGTATCCTGCATAATTAATTAACATGATATGTCCTACCTTGTCTTCGTGTTTCAGTCAAAATTACAAAATTGACCAGCACATGGGATGTATTGTTAATAAAAATGTTATTTTCCTGGATACTGCACCCTATGCATAAAATCATCTAGACAGCATCAGGTCATGTGAGTTTAGTTTAGGTATTAATTTAGTTTAGCCTGTATATGTTTTTTTGACTATCAAAAGTGCCATTGATTTGCATTTTATGACTCACAAAGGACCACAAAATATAAAAATCATCTTAAATGATGTATTGAAGAAAAAAATTGACCTATATCTTGGATTGTCTAAGGGAGAGTAAATGAACATAGCTTATAATCATACAGAAAGACTGAGCTGTTATAATGATTAGATTGTTGATTGTAGAATGAGAAAGGTGCCTGGGCGTTACCTGTTTTTCATCAGTCGGAGTTCCCTCTTGCGTGATGCCTCTTCTGCCAGAAGCTGAGGACTGGGCAGAGAGTCGGGTGAGCTGTCCATGACCTGGGAAAGACCAGATGCTGGAGAGGACATCTGATATCCTGACATACCTCCAGTGGTGGCTGCAATAAACAACAACACACAAGCACATTTATTTACAGTGGAACAGTTTACTTGCATTTTATGGCACAAAGAACAAGCTTTAAAAGGGAGCTCTTATTTTTATGGCTATATTATGCTGCACATTACAGCTATGCTAGTTATATAGACAAGTATCTCAAAGTATTTGTTCACTAAAGCCATACTAAAAATTACATGAGTGTTGGGTGCAATTATCTACAAAGTAATTAGCCATTGTAATTAGATTTCTTTTTGGGATGTAAGGGATTACTTTTCATTTTCAGGTAATTTAATTACAGTTACTTATAATGTACTTGTTCAAATACTGTACATAAAATCAACAGTTCTGGATAAATCAATTAGGAGAAGCAGAGTATTAATTGCTCAAGTAGATTGAACATGCTTGAGAAACAATTAAATAAGTCATAAGTTTGTCATTATATGGTATGTTTGAAATATTGTGTCATTGCTTTGAAATGTTTTGTTTAGATACATGTGTTTATTATTCTTAAAGTTTATTATTCTCTGACTGAAGCTGTCGCTGAGTTTAATTTCTTTTGTCTATGCGTCATTGACATTTATATGTAGTGCATTAAGTTGTGAGTCATGTTTCCACATTCAAGTCCAGGCTGGGTCAGTTGGCATATCTGTGTGGAGTTTGCATGTGTCTCCCCGTGTTCGTGTGATTTTCCCCCACAGTCCAAAGACATGTGGTATAGGTGAACTGAATAAAACTAAAATTGGCCATAGTGTATAGGTTTGTATGGATGTTTCCTAGTACTGGGTTGCAGCTGAAAGGTCATCCGCTGTGTAAAACATATGCTGGATAAGTTGGTGACGACCCCTGATGAACAAAGGGACTAAGAAAATTAATTATTGAATAATGTGCAAATGTTTATATGACTGATTTACAATACAGTTTGTAAAGTAATCTTTTCTGTATTTTAGTAGATTTATTATATGAGACTTGATGTATGTAATTGGGGATGTATGTAATTTGGATTTTCAACCTTAAATAAAAGTCAAAAAGTAAAAAGCTTTTAGTTACAGCAAGTAAAAAAGTTACTTTTTTAGTTAAGCATTCCACATAAATTCACAGATTTTTTACAAACTTCTCCGCAGATTCTGTCTGGCTCTTAAATCATAATAAAAATCATAAGCTTAAATCAGGACAAAAAAAGCCATTGCATAACCAAAATAATTGTGAGTTACAGCAGTTGAACAATCAATTAATCAATCAATCAATCAACAAACCAATCAATCAACTGATCAATTAATTAATCAACAAATAAATTAATCAGCCAATCAATTAATCAACCAACCAATCAACAAATTAATCAACAAACCAATCAATCAACAAATCAATTAATCAACAAATCAATCTACCAATTAACCAATCAATCAACTAATCAGTCTATCAACCTATTAATCAATCAATCAGGCAATCAACCAACCAATCGATTAATCGATTAATAAATAAACACTGCATAGTTGAGTTAATATATTACTAAACAAAAATTCTAATTATTTTAAGAAAATTTAGTATGAGTTACACAATATTTTTTGTTATCAACACTAAAAGTCACCTAATTGTTATGGGAAAAAATGAAATCAAAACTCCGCAACTGAGCCTGGTAAAATCAACACATATCACATATCAGTGCGGTGACATTTAGACGTCATTGTGGTTGACAACTGCAACAGCTAATCTGCAGCAGCAAATGTAATCAGTGTGGTTAATCTGCGATGACGTATTGGCTTTTGTCTTAAATTTCAAGCAAGAATGTGCTAATACACTTCTACATTCTTATATGCATAACTAAAATGGTGAATAGATTTATTGAAATTATATAGATTACATAAGATCGCGCTGACACGAAGCTCTGTTTGACTTCAAGAATATCACCATGTAAACAGACCTAAAGTTCAACCGAATCAAATGTCTGCAAGGACCATAAGTAGACAATTAATATCCATTGGAGATCAGCAAACACGCTTTCTTAGTCTGGCCCAGTGGTAGATCATACAAAGATCTACCCGTGCTGTGGTTATAAACTGAATTACACACCAGTAAAATATACATCCATGGTTCAACATGCGACCATCCTGCCATTATGAAAGCTTTAGTGATTCAATTTCCCCTTGTAGCCACAAACTATGTGCTCACGGTCGCAAATTAAAATGAGCAGCAGGTCACATGAGGGACAAAAGTTCTCTCTTGATTGAGACAAATGAAACAATTTTACACAGCTTATGATCAGTACAGAGGATTTCTGTACATGATTCATTTGGTCTCCGTGGAGACTGCACTCCAGTCTGAGAGATGAATAATGTGCTAGTTCTGCTCGGCCTGAGATCCCAGCATGACTCTGGAATGACGTCAATGTACATCTTATTTGCCGTTCAGCATTTACATTTTCCTGCTGGTGTACAATTCCAGGAAACAAGATGACGTTGGCTGCACTGTGAGTGGGCAGCACATTCACGCTTTTGAGAGAGAGAGAGAGAGAGAGAGACTGAAAGAAATGAGCGAACTCAACAGAAAGCCCAAAATTCACTAATGTGAAAATGTCATTCTTTCAGCCTGTTGCATGCTGCAGAGGAGATTCACTGCAAGATTACAATAAAAAAAAAAGATTCCATAGTGAGCTTAGATGTCTTTTTCCTTCTTCAAAGTTTTGTTTGAGCATTTGTCTGCTTAAAATCTCTGACTAACATCTACCGAAGTATTTCAAACTATTCAAACCAACTTCCCAATGTTAAAACACAATACGAGCTGCACAAAAAC
Organism: Danio tinwini; assembly: GCA_903798205.1. Taxonomy (NCBI): domain Eukaryota; kingdom Metazoa; phylum Chordata; class Actinopteri; order Cypriniformes; family Danionidae; genus Danio; species Danio tinwini. Next base: position 10,499,630 of record CAIGQZ010032287.1, read on the forward strand.
ATAGCAGACATACCTGATTCTGTCTCATCTCCAGTCACAGCCATGTATAGTGAGCTGAAAGTCGATCTGTATCTCTCTGCTGTCAGAATGCAATGCTGGCCAAACCACAAGCTAAGCGTGCAGTCACTGTCAGGGCCATTGACATCACTATGACATCATTAGCCTCCTGATGTCAGTAACGCAGTGGCTAGCGGAGCCAGCCCTCCCTCTCTCTCCTCCTCCGTCATTCTCATCTCAGACAGTGAGCTGGACTAAAGCAGACTACACAAGCTTGTTGAAAAGCTTCCTGTGCATAGGACTTTATACGATGTATACGAAAATATACGATGCATTGTTCTGTGTCATTTTGTTTATATTTAGCTTATTATGTTTAGTTATGATGCCTTGATTCATACATGTATTAATCAAGGATGCATTACATTGACCAAGCATCATTAAAGAGGAATTCCAGGAATTTATGGATGTGACATTTATCAGAAGTAAAAACTTGAAATATGAATTCACAAAGAATATATACGCTAACAGTATATTGACACATCTGTTTCTAACCATAGAGTTAAAGGATCATAAAATTATCAAACTGTAAACATGTTTTGTACTTTAAATGAGGGAAATAACTATGCGTTATGGATGTGACCTAAAAAGTATGCGAGTTTATGATATACAACATACTTTGTAGAAATTCTGTGAATTAAACCGTACAACCCAGAAGAAATAAAACCAATCAAAAGGATAAGAGTTTGCTCAATATAGAACAATTAATAAAACAAATTGCATTTATGAGGGAAAAGCTTGGTTATGGATATGACATCTCTTCGTTACAGATGTGACGGAAGTGAAATTGGCACTTTGATAAGTCAAATAAAATTGCTTGAAAATGTTGACAGAAACATTTTTGAGTATTTTTACAGTACTGTAAATTACAAGCCGACACAAACAACATAGAAAGAGTTTCGCTATTTAGGTGAAAATGTTTTTTTGTCATGGCAAGGCTGACATTTGCATAGAATTGCATTTTTACATGGTTTAAAATTACGTAAAAAAAAAAATAAATGTCGTTGTTTTCAACTCTGTGAATGAAAACATTTGAGAAAAAAACTGTATATTCTATTTTAAAATGTATATTACTGTTTAAAAAATTACTGGTAATTTTTCTGCCACAACAAGAAATGTTCTGCCTGAACACAGAAAAAGCATTCATATTACTAGTGTACATTGTGCCCTATTTTTATGGATGTTTTAGACTACAGAATGATTCATAAACGATCATGTGACAACAAAACTATTTCTGTTTTTTCCGACATAGATCAGCAATTTCTATCACAAGAACAAAGAAAATGTTAAAATACATACAAATTTTATTTTTAAACATTTTTCCATATGACTATTTTTGAATCAGCTAAATATAACCTTTTATATTTATGTGCATTAAATAAAATCCTCGCTAATTTATATTTAATGCATTTAACTGTCTGGAAAATAATGAAAAGTGTGAATAAAAATAATCTTTATAATCCAAAAAGTTCATTCATTCATTAATTTTCCTTCGGCTTAGTCCCTTTATTCATTAGGGGTCGCCACAGTCGAATGAACCACCAACTTATCCAGCATATGTTTTACACAGCAGATGCCCTTCCAGCTGCAACCTAGTACTGGGAAACATCCATACATATTCATTTACACTCATACACTATGACCAATTTATTCATTCATTCATTTTCTTTTCGGCTTAGTCCCTTTTATTAATCCGGGGTCGCCACAGCGGAATGAACCGCCAACTTATCCAGCACGATTTTACGCAGCGGATGCCCTTCCAGCCAGACCCATCTCTGAGAAACATCCACACACACTCATTCACACTCATACACTACGGACAATTTAGCCTACCCATTTCACCTGTACTGTATGTCTTTGGACTGTGGGGGAAACTGGAGCACCTGGAGGAAACCCACGCCAACACGGAGAGAACAAGCAAACTCCACACAGAAATGCCAAGCCTGTGCAACTCTAAGGCAACTGTGCTAACCACTGAGCCACCATGTCGTCCATCAAAAAATAAAAATAATAATAATTTTTTATTATGCAAAATATTATTTATTTTTGGGGAAAAGGTGAACAGCACATGTTTTCATGTGTATCCCCCACGCTGAAATTTTTATATGTTTATGTGTACAAAATATGTGTGTGTGTGTTAAATTTAAACATATGTTTACATTTTATTTATTTTTTATCATTTAAACCCATATAGAATATATAATTGTGTGTTTCTGTTTAATATTAAGTTATAATTTTAATCATTTCAGTTCTATAATTAATTTATAATCAAGTAATTAATTATATAATGCATTAATTTATAGAAAATAGCTTAAATAATCTTTAATGCACCACTATGAAAAAAGTCATCTTAAAGTCATGTAGTAAATTAGATTTTGTGGTGAACCATACAATAATCTATATGTCATTATACTTAATTCTAGTATATTCCAAAATAACTGCCTGCGTTGATGTCATCTCGTAATAACTGTAACTTCAAGATGACATCACATTCTGTTTAGAACAGCTCACGTCTTTTGCCTCAGAATTATGTATTTCTATGGCAACACTATCAGTGTTGCCAGATTGGGCGGATTTGAATTTGATTGTGCGGGTAAAAAATTACAAAAGCGGGTAGAGAAAATTTGGGCGGTTTTGAAACGTCGCACCCCAAGCCTCAGACCCCATCTGACCAGAGGGTAAATCAAGTTTTGCAAATCAAGTGAAGGGCCACATGCCAAATCCTATCTATTGTCCAGGGATCTGGTCCCCGCGTCAGGTCAGGTGCGCCTTTAAAACGCACACACAGCCGTGGAGGCGCACTCAACTCACACTGGAGAGAACTGGACTAGTGGATGACTTGAAGATGAGCAGCCTAATTCATTACATGTTTTGGTTAACTAATTCTTTCAATACAACTTTCTTGAGCTCTAAAAGGAAAAAACACAGAAGAAATTTTCCATTAAATTTATATTAGCAGAAACGCAACTGCCTGTTATTTTCAGTAAGTTTTTCCAGTTAGGGGCTATGTAGCCTAATAAAGTGTGTAGTTGGACACAGCATATTTCCATGGTAGTCTACACTATAAATAATATTTTAATGTATTATATTCATTATTATTAAAATTAAACTAAAATTGACAAAAAGCAGAACCCTTTTGAATGTTTGCTTTCATTCACATTTCATTCATTGTGAAAAGATACATTCCATTATGCAGCAGAAAAATTAGGACACTTAAAAATGCCTTTTGAGTTTAAAGATGATCGGCCTGCGAAGTCAAGTTTACAATATTATAAATGAAAGAGGTAAATAGTGCATGAGGAAGTGCATTTGCCACTGAATGATAATCTTTTAAAAATATGTAAGTTAGCCTATACTGCTTTTTGCTCAAGCAAAATTAAACACCACAACATATATTGTAGGCCTATTTTAAGAGCTAAAATACAGTTAGCATATCGATATCGTTTTGACTTGTAGCTCCCGAAAAAATTAAAATGTAACCTGAAAACAGTTATTAAAATAGCCTTAATAAATAAATAAAATGACGGGTAGGCCTAGTAATCTAATAGTTTATGATGCCATTTTAACAAATGCCAACCGGACAATATCATGAGAAAAAACCTCACTCATGATAGCCTAACATAAATCTTTATTTTAACCTTTAAAATTATGAAAAAAAAAAGTTATTCAGCCTATTGAGTTGCATGTTATCATGCCCAAATTTAACCAATTTTCACAGTATCTGTGAATTTAGGTATCTTTTTAAGGCATTTTTCTGGCTACACTAATGCCCTAAAATGTAACTAAGTAACACATTTAGCTTCTATTTTTTTAAATGATATTAGATTGTAACATTTAACTTTTTTCTAACACTGATATTGGTTGGGTAATAGGCAACGTGAAGCGCGATGACTCGGTTATGCTGATTTCATATTTATTTACCGGTTATAGATTAGTCTAACTAATAATAATAATTATTATTATTATTATTATTATTATTATATTAGTCTATAGATACTAGTTTTTTTTATAAAGTGTATTTATTCATTAGCTACTAGTGCCTATTCTTCAGATAATAGTTCTTTATAAAAAATATATATAATGCTTACTCATATAGTTCTTTTTAGATACTAGTACTCATTCATTGGATACCTATTAAATAGATACTAGTTCTTATTTATTGGATACTATTACTTATTTTAATAGTGACTAGTAAATATTCAGTTTTTACTAGTAATAAATAAAATAATTGTCCATTGATTTCTATGGAATCTGTCATTGAGATATCAACTATGCAGTTTTGACTATATTCAAGATGGGACTAGTATATATATCTTTATGTAGTAGTAGTCAATCTTTAGGTACTAGTGATTAACTACTCGTATCTGTTTAATAGATACTAGTGCTTATGTATTAGATACTACTACTTATTTATTTGGTACTAGTACTTAGTCATTAGATAGTATATATTTAATAGATACTAGTACTGGTAATAGCTTTTCAATTAGTTTGTCATGAAAAGCATCCCAAATGAGGGGCCGGAGAGATATGACTTGCAATATGAGTAATGACATAACAGCATATAAGAGCCCATATGTTGTATTTTTGCTCCTTAAGACACCCACTTTGGCTTTCTCTACATTAAAATGTTAATATATTTGAAACTACATAATATCACTGCATTTTACAATAGGCTTTTTCTTTTTTTTTTACAAACATTCAAATGTTGTATTTCAAAGCAAAACAAAAGCTGTGCATTGCTTAAGTAGGTTTCGTCTACATTCAGACACATTCATATGTTGTTTTGAACTGCATAACAATTATGGATGCAACAATTATAGATTTTGGTTGTACGATTATATAGTCTGAAGAATAATCATGGTTTCACTGTTATCACGTCTAATGTCACTTGCAAGCTCGGAACTTTAAACGTGCAATAGAAATGCGACATTGAGAAGCCTTTAAGTTTAAGTATCCAAATGTTTTCGGTTGTTTGCGCCACTCACTCGCTTAATGTCAGGTGACTCATGCTCTGCGCAGCCTTCAACTGCAGCTTATGCTGTATTGAACAGACGCACGTCACTTCATAACTATAGCGACTGAACTATTTATTCTTGATGTCTTGGTAAGACTATTTGGAGGGCCGGAACAAATTGCCTCGAGGGCTGGGTTCGGCCTGCGGGCTGCCAATTGAATAGCCCTGGATGATTAAAAATTATGACAGTTAAAGTAACTAGGCTAATTTCTGATTTAAATATATTAAAACTAAACAATATCTTAATCTAATATTTTGGGCGTTTTTTTGTGCATTTGGGCGGATTTTGCACAACTTTTGGGCTGGAAACAGTCAGCTATATCTGGCAACACACTGAACACCATCAAGTCCTAAACATTGCATGTAAGACAGTAGCAAGTTGTACATTACAAGTTTGTAATTATGAATGCATTTTACTAGTCTGAATATCCTAATTACTGTAATTACAAAATGCCATGAACTCATGATAATTTGAATGATGAGGTCATTACCTTGGCCCTGATTGTCAGAGACAATGTAAGTGCCATTCCTGGAGTGGACAGCGAACTGCATCATGGGAGACCTAGGCCAGGAAGACAAGTTTTCATATCTCTGCTGGCAGGGGATGAAGTGGACACTACCGCTTGGGCTCACTGAGACTTCAAAATAATAACACAGAAAACACATGAGGACAAGATATCATGCATATCATTCTTCTGATTTGAGACAATAATGTTTATGAACTCATCTACAGTGGCCTCAAACTAATTTTTGCATCATTCACTCATTTTGTCTTACAACTTTCTACTTTTCGTATCACAATAGCAGAAATGTAAAAATTACCCTGCTCAACTCATTCATGGGAGTAAAAGGCAACCAAATTTAAGCTTTTAAAACAATCATTCAGAAGTATCAAAGAATGGTTCAAGTATTTAGAGTGATGCACAATAGGGTTTGGGTAAAAACAAATCAGAACTGTATACATTTGTAATTCAAAATCCTGCCCTTTACCGTTGGTTGCCCGAGACTCTATTTGTCATACAGTTCACACAGACTTGACTGGAAAAACATGCAAGTACGCATTGTGATAAAATGAAATGTGAATCAAAATATAATCTTTTAATGTTTCAGCTTGTGTACAGTAAATATAGTAGGAGAGAGCGGGGCCGAAAGTAACATGGGACGAAAAGTATCAAATCGATTTTCTCGAAGGTCGGACAACATTTGCTTTCCAGGCTATAACATCACATTTAACATGCAACCCTTTTATGGAGTTGCCAAATATTCTGCGATTTTGAGACTGTGTCCCACAGTTAGCTACAATTTTTTGTTTTTAAGAGCAAAAAGTTAATTTTTAACACAAATTTTTTCTTTATTACAGGTTGTGTTTCTCTTTTATTGTGTCACACTACAGTAATTATTGCACACTAGTTATTTAGTGCAATAACACATGCTTGAGTTTGAAATGCCTTTAGTTTTTCCAGTTTAAAAGTTAATCAGATTTAAATGGCAAGAGTTCCTGTGGGGTCAAAAGTAACACTGTTATTTATGTCCTGCTGCTAATAGTTATGCATTGTTTTTCACTTCCACATTGGAGTTTTCAGTTTTTTGACTCATATGACTTAAGATTAATGCATATTGCCAATAATAATAAAAATATATTCAAAAATTATAAAAAAAAAGTTAACATTTTGCATTGTTGGGTTGTTTTGGAAACATTTGATGGAACTGAAATCTTAAATGAAAATGCTGCAAATAAGAACAAAATAGGTTTGCAGTAAACATGAACAAAATGAGTCACAGATATTTCAAATAAACAATATTAAGCCAGTAAATCTAGCAAATACTGTTGTGTTACTTTCGTCCCTGCTGATGGGGTCAAAAGTAACAATGTGCAACTTTAGCTTAAAGTAGACTTATATTGGAGTTGTTCTACATTGACACAAAATAACACCTGATTTTGAGACCACTCTTGTGAGTTAGTAACCAAAGCAAAATATATATTTGTGCTTTTTAAAATCAGGTTTTAAAAAATGTTTTACTTTCGTCCCCGCTCTCCCCTAAAGTAAATTGCAATAGTACTTCATTTAGACAAATTAAATGTGTATTTTTTGAACCCTCAGATTCCAGATGTTCAGATATCTTGGTCAAATATTGCTAATCCCAATTATTAAGGTTTTGTGGTCAAGGTTCACATTTGACAGTGGTCATTTTATTACATAACGCATATGGTCCATTTTTATACGTGACTTACATATGCCAATAACTAGTTTAAGGTCACTGTACGCATGAAATAGGTCTTTGAAATGGCTCACTGAAAGGGCCTGCACTGGTATTGTTGAACATATTTCTTGAGGATACTGTGACTTCAGATTTCGGTTCTTCATTTCCAACGTTTGGAAAGTCACCATTTTGTGTATTGGTGGAGTCTGGCAGATTTTCAGAATTTTCCTCTTTAACAGTATCTGATGGCACCTGAAGAAAAATCTGAACAGGAAAAGAAGGGGAAAAAAAGGTTTAAAATGGCTTTGTTACCTTTTTTGTATCAGAACGATCATAATCCATTGTGCAGTGATACATAGCTTTACATCCTTAAAGGAAATCTTGTGATGAACTCCTATAAGTCTGCAAGGACATCAAACACACATTTTCCACATCACATAAGGTCATTCCTATGCTTTTTCACCTGCCTGCCTCCTACATGTGCGACCAGATTAAACACACATGCCTGAACTTGTCACGACATGGCAGGACAAGAGAGGTAGGATCCAAGTGCAGCTTAATAAAAAGTATTCATGCAGGTAACCGTCGACAAAATTAGGACAAATCAAACAGGGCAATCCAAAAATCATAGTCAAAACCATAGACTGTACATGATGGTCAAAACAGTCACCAGGTCATAAACAAAGAATCGATCCAAAAGTACAAACAACAAACTTTTATTTTATTTCTATTTTGACTAAAGCAAAAACACAGGGACAGGAAATAATCGTGACAGGAAACATCTGAATAATCAATAATAACGAGGGTCAGCTGTACATGTGTGATCAGTGGAGAATGATGACCAGTGTGTGTAACGGCATGCAGGGATTTGTTGTTCCTGGATGAGTTTGCTGGTGATCATGACAGAACCCACACTTTGTACTCAGAGGCAGCATATAATTGGTAACTATTTAAGAGACTATGAACAATTACATCGAGTTTAATAGTTAATAAGTAAGTTTATTTGTTTTTGCAAGTGTAAATTAATTTACCATTTTTCCTTACCTGTGCATTTTCTGCAGACCGTGTGACTGGTAGACTTGAATCACCTGCATCCATAGCACTTTATACGAAATATGTAAAATAAAATACATTTTATATATATACATTTTTTATATATATATATATATATATATATATATATATATAT
>CAIGQZ010032287.1:10508488-10521614 GCA_903798205.1 Danio tinwini
TATTAAAGAGAAAGACAGTTAAGCATTTAGAAAACTGGCTTTAAACGTTTGTCAAGATTCAGGTAAACTTAAAAAAAAACATTCAACAAAGTTAACTTATCTGTCGAATTTATACATTAGATTGACATTAGTAACTTAGCGTTAACCTAAAGTTTTGACCAACTTCAAACAACTTTATGTAGGCTATAACGTTAACTTAAGGGAGTAGCTTTCGTTCGTCGAGTAAACAATGTAAAAAGAATAGATTATTTGTAAAAAATACTGGAACCTAACATTGTGTTTTTATTTGTTTTCTTACCTTTTTTAAGAGAAATTGGTTTGAAATTGAACGTGACTGACTACGGTCGTCGAGCAAACAGTGAGGAAAGCTGTTGGGTTTGTAACGGTCAGTTTAGTTTCGATCGTTATACTAGGTAACGTTATTTCAAAGTAAATACTCGCGCTTAGGCTATGATTATGAATACCATATTTACATGTATTTTAAATGTAAGAGTTCAAGCAGCTAAGCTCGATATACAATGTAAAAAAAATCTACTAATGTAGCTGAGATACGTGTTGTAATCAAAACTATCTCAATTGTACAATTAACTACGGTTATTACGCCTAAGACATTTGGATAAATGGCGACATTCAGTGGCCAAAGTTGGAATAAAATTTCAACGGGGAAAGTAAAGGGGGTAGTTCACCCAAAATGTACACTTCTCGACTGCGTTATCATTTACTCACCTTTAATGGTTTTAAACCTTGTTCAAAAGAGTTACCTTTTAAATCCAAAATGACTTATGAAAAATATTAAAAGCTGTAACCATTGGTATCCATGCTATTTGTTTTGTCCACTATGGAAGTCAACGCTTACATGTTTTAGGCTTTCTTCAAATTATCTTCTTTTGTGTTTAGTTTTTGTTTGGATTGTTTTCAGAGTTTAGAATCCCTTGAGGGTGAGTATAGTAAATATTCATTTAGTAGGGTTCATACACATTTTTACTACTAAAATTCCATGACTTTAAGACTTTCCAGTAAATTTTCATGACCTGTTTCATAGAATGTCTATATGTGGTAAATAATAAGAAAAACAATGCACAATAAAATTTATTACAGCATATCTTAAAACACGCAACAATCAATTTTTTTCAACTTATTTTATATCTACCTAAAATTTATTTAGTGTTTTTGCAAGTTTCATATAGTCAAACTTAAGACTTTTTATTTAAGATTATTAATGAAATGTAAGACTTATATGGAGATAAACACAATAAGGATTTTTTCTAATGGAAAAGGAAAATATTTTTACTATCCTCATCAAAGAAATTCTTATTTACTTTTTTCTAAGCCACATATTTTAAATAATGCATCAAAACAAGCAAACTCTGGTTTTATAGATGCACTTCTTTCAACATAACATTTCTTTAAAAAAAATCTAAATATATGCACAACTGTCTCTCCAGGTCAGTGTTTTCACCTTAAATGAATGGAGAACTTTTAAACGAATGTTATAATAAGGAAGATAATTAAACTACATTGGTAAAAAGTAAAAAATTAAACTATTTGGTAAAAGTTCTGTTGAGATGGATTGCTGGTGATTGGATGATTTCAGCCTGAATGAGTAGCTTTTCATATAGGAGAATTAAGATCCGTTTAAAATGACTCAACACCTACAACTCAATTTTTAAGACCCCTACTTACACAGCCGTAATAATGTGAGAGTATGTGATTGGCCAAGGACAGAAAAGACAACTAACCTATATTTAAATAATCAGGTTTTTTTTAAACAAATTTTCATGACTTTGTGGGTTTTTCTGTTTTTTCCAAAACCTTTCCAGGCCTGGAAGAGGCCATGTTAAGGCCATACTCACACTATGTACAGTTGCCTTAAACCGAGCCAAAGCACGCTTGTCCCCCCTCCCCCGACGGCCCGCACTCACATTACATTCGGGCCTGGGCACGCTTACGTCATCGATGATTCGCTGCTCAGTAAGCGCTCTCACTCAGCAGTGGAGATTTCTTTAGTTATATCGTTTAAGTTGTTTGATATGCGGTGACACGCAGTCTAATATTTCGCCGAACAGATCAGCCACTTTTGACGCTCATAAACAATCATAAAGGGTGCTGCAGGAATTAGGAAGTTTGCTGAAGGCGCAGCTGACGTGCAGTGATGGGTTTGCGTCTTTAATAAACTACGTTCATTGCAGTCATTGAACAGTACGAATGATTAATTAATCCATATGAAACACTCCCTTAAAAGTCACGTCTCACTTTCAGTTTCGGTCTTAGGCACGCTTGCAGCGTACCGCGCCTGAGCCCAAGTTAACCGTGCTCAGGCTCTTCCAACCGGGCCAGGGCCACCCAAGTGAACCGTGCCTGAGCCCGATTCAGAGCACTCACACTTCTCAAACGATCTGGGAAAGGGGCCTGGGCACGGTTCGGATAGCATAGTGTGAGTAAGCCCTAAAACTCCTTTACATACCTTTACCAGGTTTTTTATGACCGTTCGAATCCTGATTTTGAGTGAACTATCCGTTTAAATCTAAAAATACTATTTAAACATTAACAAACAGCCAATTATGGTCCACATTTTAGCACAACATACACTGTAAAAAAATCTGCAATTTTACGGTTTATTTCTGGCAACTGGAGTGCCAGAAACAAACCATAAAATAACGGCTGTTAAATTACAGAAATTTACTGTAAAATAATGAACATTAAATTACAGAAATTTACTTTAATTAAAATTTCTGGTAAATTTCTGTAATTCAACCTCTATTTAAATTCTATCTTATTTAACAGCCATTATTTTATGGTTTATTTCCAGCACTCCAGTTGAAATTAGATTTTTTTTACAGTGTAACAAAAACATTAAAGAATACAGCACGCGATGCATTTTTATTTTAATATTTCTTAAACTTCCACTTCCTGTCCTGCATTTGATGAACTTCCCTGTCTATGATTATTAAGCAGTTTTTTTAAATCCTGTGAGAAAAATCCAATGCTTTCAATTACCTTAGAAACACAAAACTTCAAAGAAAACACCCAAACTCCTAATTTATTACTGTATTTATTTTTTGGTCTTTCTTGAAAATACAAAAAAAAAAAAAACACACACATTAAACGTTACAAAACATTCTTTAACCGAAGTGACGTAGGCAATGTATAAAGTAAAAAGACGATGAAATTCAGTTACGGTGTCATTTTGAGGTAACAACTAATGTTTTGGGTCAATAATAACAACTAAATATTTTAAATTCCCCTCCTCAAACGGTAACCAATAGTGTTATCAAATCAACTTAATTGACTTTTCCTCTTTTTTTTTAAGCAACCACATGAACGATTTATCAATTAAAATGTCGCAGCTCAATGCGATTCCAATATTAATCCTTCTAGAAGACTTTTAAAAGTTAAGAAAACCAAACCAGAGGTACACGAATGAGTTATAGCATGCTCTCAGCACCAATACAGCTCAATCAACCAATTTATGTACACACACACAGGCAATTAGTGCAACAATTAACTGCAGCGAGAGCATGTAGAGTGATAAAACTTATTAACTAAAAACAGGCATATATGAAGCGGAGGCACAAACCCTAAAAGTTCGTCTCTCCAACAAGGTAAATCAGTTAACAAACACGCCGTCACCCCCAAGAAGACGAACCATGCCTGTAGCTACAAATACCCAAATTAAAACCAGGTAAAATAACCCCCAGAAAATGCTAACGTTATTAATATTTTGTATGAAACAACAATTAAGACATTGCATTTAATATACAATTGTTTTCCCCCGTCCCGATTATTTTTGCTTCAGATAACTGCTGATGGTTTTGCATCTGTCGTAGCTGGTAGCTGTTGGTTTATTATTATTATTTTTTTATCCTTTTTTGTTTCGTTTTAATATATACATGCATCCCAATAAAACTAATTCCAACTCTCTTCCGGTTTCACCAATTAAAGAGTTAGCTAAAAAGAACAAACTGCAAGACAGTCCACACAACACAATTCAGCATGAAGAGCTTTGTCTGGTCTTCGGCCGTGAGATATGTTGGAGAATGAAGGGAAGGATGGGAAGTAGTAATGGAGCCGGACTGGGAAGATACTCTTTCCTTTTCGTCTGCCAACTGGAGTCGGATTCACATTATGGTTGGAAGGAAGAGCAACTGGCTGATAACACTTGTAGCGTCAGCTCCAATCGTAAAAATACTGGACAGTGAGAATGCATATCTACCATCTTTTTGACCTGAAGGTGACGACAACAACAAAAAAGACAATTATTTCACACAGAGACAAAAAATTTATATTTTTGCAAGTATGCAAGGTAATGAAAGGGGTTTTTAACACTCAAGAACTATGACATTCACTGTTTGTACGAACTACTTCTATAAAAGGAAGCAACACACTTCTTGAGTTATTGGAGGCAACTTAATTGTATTATGTTAAATATCAGTGCTTCCATCACACAGGCCCAATCCCAATTCTACCTCTTCCTCTTACTCCTACGCCTCGTTTTGCACGTTCACGTGAAGAGGCAGGGGTGCTCTAATTGTCTTTAGCTTGAAGGCGTAGGGCTAAGGTGAAGGGCTAGATACCCTTTGAAACAGAGATTTTTCAGGACCACACCCAAAACCAAAGGTACTGAAACCCAGAATACATACACCAGCCACAACAGCAGCATGGCTGCACACGGAAGTAAGGAGATGCACAAATTAGTATTTTTTTGTCATTATTACAAATTTTTACAACAAACAAGCATATGTTTTAATACATTCATAACTGCGTTCATGTTTTACCATAATGCTAAAAAAAATAAACGCTAATTTTCGCTATCTATAATCTATAGTAATAACTCCTGTACAGCAGTCCCACAACATTGCCACTCGATGACACTCGAATACCCTGTCAGAAAAGTCTGGTGGCTGAGAATAAGCTTTTTACAGTGTCTGCTATAATGTTAATGTCGTTTTCGTGTGTTTACATAGATGAATATGGCCACGGTGTAAATGTACAGTAGACTTACAATCTTATTGCCATTAGATTGTTATGATAACTGAATATCGTTACCTTCAATGATTTCCTGAAGATAAATACTAACAAATAACGCAGCTGGAATAACTACAGTAGTCGCCATTGTCGATCTCAGATGAAGCAAGAGATTGCGATGACAGGATGACGTGTGCAGGTGTTTTGGTGGTGTCCCATTTCTTAGGGGTAAATTTTGAAGCCCTTTCCCTTCACACTCTGTTTTAAGGGCCAAGGGGAAAAGGTACAAAAATAGAATTGGGATTGGGCCATAGACTTTACTTGGGCAGGCCGCCCAGGTTTATTTAATGAAACTTTTTTTTTTACTATTATTATCGTCCTTAACACTATTTTATATTTGCCTAATATAACCAAACATCAACGATCGATCAAGTAGTGGAAATTCCTCTCTCGTTTACCCATTTCATTGTGTGCACGAGACCTGTCAACACTCCCACAGACAGTCTCACGTGCTCTGCAGACACATAGAGATGCTCCTTTTTCTGGCCGGGTTTCTAAATCTCCTAAAATGTCCAGGATTCGGCTTTTGCTTTCTAAAGTTGTTTTTAATTGTATGCGTTTTTTGGATTACCTTTTTACTTCTTTCACTTAGCTTCGCAGTTGAAAAACATTAAATAAATCATTCTTGAATCCAAATGACTCTCTAAACTGGCTGCAAAATATATGTATGCATCAACACATTTGCTTTATTTAAATAATCTAAATGTTTTAATTTTGTAATCGTTATAATTTTTTATTTTTTGTTCCTTTTTCTGTCATTTAATTTTCATTTGCCGTATAATTCATTTGCTAAAAAATAAATTATGTTTTGTTTGTCGCATATAGTTAATTATTCATGTGATGTGGGTAAACAGTGTGTTTCAATCCGGCTACTATCGCACATTTCAAATCTGTGGGAAGCACTGAATCCATTTTAATTTGTAAAACCAACAAGTTAACTTAATTCCTTCATGTTGTCCCACTCTGAATCGATTGTGTGGAAGCCAGCATTTTTTACAGTAAAGCATCAAAATGGCAACGTGTATGTGTAATGTCCAAAAACAAAATAAAAATTATATATATATATATTAATTTTCTTGTCGGCTTAGTCCCTTTATTAATCTGGGGTCACCACAGCGGATTGAACCGCCAACTTATCCAGCATGATTTTTACGCAGCGGATGCACTTCCAGCCGCAACCCATCTCTGGGAACATCCATAAACACTCATTCACACTCATACACTACGGACAATTTAGTCTACCCAATTCACCTGTACCGCATGTCTTTGGACTATGGGGGAAACCGGAGCACCTGGAGGAAACCCACACGAACGCAGGGAAAACATGCAAACTCCACACAGAAACGGCAACTGACCCACCCCAGCCGAGGTTCGAACCTGCGACCCAGTGACGTTCTTGTGAGGCGACAGCACTACCTACTGCGCCACTGCGTCGCCACATATAAATATATATATATATATATATATATATATATATATATATATATATATATATAAAAATAATCTACACCATAATTTACAGAAGTCACCCACTGAAAATACAAATTTACTGTCATTTTAAATCTTTTTTTGTTTTCCACACTTTTAAATAACCAGATTTTAACTAATTTGTCAAAAAGATTTATCAAAAATAATGTATTCAAAATATGCACTGTATGTAGTTTAATTTTTAGATAAATCTGTCTGTTACACTAAATTATTTTTACCTATATTTTGAAAATTTTCATTGACAAAAGCTTACTGAAATATTAAAATAGACATTTTACTAGATTTACTACATTTTTTAAATAAATCTTTTGTAAATTTTATCTTAACCATGACCCTTATACACTGAAAAAACATTGTCAAAAGAAAGAAACATTTGTACATCAAAGATTGGTAGTGAAAAAAATAATTTTTGAAGACATGTTGGTTTTGTACTCACAGTGTCGTATTCACCACTGCGGAGGAACGTAACTGTAGGTTGGAGTGGCGGGCTGGCGGTAGGTGGGCATTGAGGGATGGGGGGCGACTGGGGTCGGAGAGTGAGTAGTTAATAACGTCCCTGAGAATTAAAAACAAAATACATGCACGTTCACCCTTTCCTTTCCAATAGAGTGCAACAGTCAGGTTTAAGAAATAAAAACAGTTTAAAATTATTTAAGACCTACAACACAATATTTCAGTGAATCTAAGACATTTAAAGGCCTAAGATTTAAGGTCTTTGCACACTGAACTCTGAAACTGTTTTTTTCGTATTCAAATCCAAAAAATTTGTCAAGCACACAAACTAACACAGTATTAATGAATACTTCACAAAACAATACAAAAGAGTCTTTGAGTCGTGAAAATGATTTTGTTGTCTTCTCCCTGCTTACCAAAAGAAAAAGAAAACATTGGGTCCATCCCATCCTAAAATTTCAGAGGGAAGAAGGAGAGTTCCACCTTTTTATTAAAGATCTGCGGGACTACCTCCCGACTTATTCAAAGTTTACTTCAGGGTGTCTGTGGATCAGTTTGATACCTTGCTAGCAATACTGGAACCACATATTAAAAAGGAGAGTCACCAATTTCCGTGAACCAATTGATCCATAACAGAGACTAGGAGTTTGTCTAATGTATAGACAGACACACACACATATAACCGCACCGAAAATTTTGCCTTTCACTTCTACAGTGGTCTCGAATTGTCAAAACACCTCTTAAAATACCTTTTCGGATGCGTAAGTCAGAAAGAATTTCTTTAAAAAAAATGTTTATGATGGACGAAAGCTTCAAAGGCAACGTGTCAACAGATTTGACAAAACTTGAGGTTGAATTAATGTTTTTAATATGCAACAACTACTGACAAAAATTTTTGATTCAGTGTGGAAGATTCAAGACATTTTAAGACTTCTTAAGACCCCGCAGACATTCTGTATTATATTAGACACACACAGACCACTTTATTAGGTACACCTTACTAGTACCAGGTTGGACCCATTTTGCCTTCAGAACTGCCTTAATCCTTTGTGGCATAGATTCAACAAGGCACTGGAAATATTCCTCAGAGATTTTGGTCCATATTGACATGATAACATCACGCAGTTGATTCAGATTTGTCGGCTGCACATCCATGATGTGAATCTCCCGTTCCACCACATCCCAAACATGCTCTATTGGATTGAGGATTTGGCGACTGTGGAGGCCATTTGAGTACAGTGAACTCATTGTCATGTTCAAGAAACCAGTCTGAGATTATTCGTGCTTTATGACATGCACTTTATCCTGCTGGAAGTAACAATCAGAAGATGGGTACACTGGGGTCATAAAAGGATGGACATGGTCAGCAACAATACTCAGGTAGGCTGTGGTGTTGACACGATGCTCAATTGGTACTAAGGCTTTTAGTTTCCTGTTCTTAGCTAACAGGAGTGGCACCCGGTGTTATTTTCTGTGTAGCCCATTCGCCTCAAGGTTCGATGTGTTGTGCCTTCAGAAATTTTTTTCTGCATCTGGTTATGAGTTACTGTTGCCTTTTTATCCACTTGAACTAGTCTGGCCATTCTCCTCTGACCTCTGGATTCAACAAAGCATTTGCGCCCACAGAACTGCCACTCACTGGATATTTTCTCTTTCAGATCATTCTCTGTAAACCCTAGAGATGGTTGTGCGTGAAAATCCCAGTAGATCAGCAGTTTCCGAAATACTCAGACCAGCCAGTCTTGCACCAACAAACATGCCACGTTCAAAGTCACTTAAATAAACTTTCTTCCCCATTCTGATGCTCGGTTTGAACTGCAGCAGATCGTGACCATGTCTATATGCATTGGGTTGCTGCCATGTGATTGGCTGACTAGAAATTTGCATTAACAAGCAGTTGGACAGGTGTACCTAATAAAGTGAGTGTATTATATTCTGTATTATATTATGTAGTCATGAACGCACTTATTTGTAGAGCAAGTAGTTTACTGCTATTTGTTATTCCTAGACATAGCAAATCAACTGCAGAAAAGAGCTTACTTCTGCACTGTAACTGGCTTTGAACTTTAAAAAAAAAAAACTATAAATAAATTAAATGTAAAAAAAAGCCTTAAAAATGGGTGAACACTGACTGTTACACTCTGTTGCATGACTTTTCATAGATTATTTCTGTGACTGACCAGCTGACATTGCCATGGTGGTCCCTCCAACCATTCCCATGGCAACTCCATTGGGGCGGGGCGGAGGAATGGGCGGGGCATACATGGCCGCTGGCATGCCATTAGGCTGCACCACTGTTGTGTGATGAATGACATGAGGCGGTGCTGCGTAGAGGGGCTGTGTGTAGTAAGTGCCTTGCTGCTGGGAAAAAAAAATCCAAAATATTAACGAAATACAGGTTTTGGTATTTGTGCTCCATAATTTCCAGGTATATGACTTGGCTTACCTGTGCGTATGGGTTCTGCTGTGGGTAAGGACTTCTCACAGGGTAGACGGCAGCTGGGTAGGGGTTGGGTGATGAAGAATAAGGGGGAACGGCACCTGTTGTCGGGGAGCAGGACATTTTGAAAGGAGTCCCGGGAGCATAACCTGTAGGTATGACAATATATGACATATTAAATAAGGTAATAATCTAATGATGTTTTCTATTTTCTTTTCAACAAAAAGTTGAACTTCTGGACATGCTAAAGAAAGGTAGAAGTTACGCGGCTATAGGGCACCATTACAGAATAAATTCATGAGGATCAAATGGTTTTGATCTTTGTTTACATTCAATAACACTGGACTTGTTTTTCTACGA
The DNA here is from genome assembly GCA_903798205.1 of Danio tinwini. Lineage (NCBI taxonomy): Eukaryota > Metazoa > Chordata > Actinopteri > Cypriniformes > Danionidae > Danio > Danio tinwini. The sequence goes on from CAIGQZ010032287.1 coordinate 10,518,255, forward strand.
AGGTTTAAACTTTGAGAGTGATTAAACAAGAGAGAAAAGTGTAAAAATGTTAATGCCTGTCTGAGAAAAGTGTATAAAGTGTGTAGTGAGGGGTTTTACAGCATTAAAACATTTATAATAATTGTAAAAATAAAGCGGACTACTTTGCAGATTTTGTCCATTTCTGATTATTTTTAGAACCTAAAAAACGTGATTAACAAGAGACTACTGTATAGTTCAAGCTAAATCTTTTATTTTTATGGGCTAACATAAAGATGATCTGACACTGCAATACTTAAACAGTCTTTTTACAAAAATAATACATATCAAAAATATATATATTTAAATAGTCTTTTTGCCATTTAAAACTCAAAGTCTCTAGCTTTAATTGTCATAAACCATATAAAACTTAGAATCCCCCCTCCCCCCAAAAAAAATCATTTTATTCCTGTGTAACTAAATCTTAAATTTAGTAGTATAACTAGATTAAAAAAGTCATTATATGGTACAATAGTAATACATTTTGAGCTGTTTTAAGCAGAAACTTTTATTTTAATGATTTGACACCACAATATTAAAATTTTTTAAAAGGAAAATATAAAAAAATATTTAATTTTAATAAACTTTTCGACATTTAAAACCCAACTTCGCTGGTTCGAACCTCGGCTAGGTGAGTTGGCATTTCTGTGTGGAGTTTGCATGTTTTCTCCGTGTTCATGTGGGTTTCCTCCGGGTGCTCCGGTTTCCCCCTCAAGTCCAAAGCCATGCACTATAGGTGAATTAGGTAGGCCAAATTGTCCATAGTGTATGTGTGTGAATGAGTATGTATGGATGTTTCCCAGTGATGGGTTGCAGCTGCGTAAAACATATGGTGGATAAGTTGGCGGTTCATTCCGCTGTGGCGACCTCAGATTAATAAAAGGACTAAGCAGAAAAAGAAAATGAATGTATGAGTTAGCTAAACTCTGACATTTTCACTATAAAGTTAATTCCTTAGTCAATTTTCCTTACTGAAAAGCCTTTTGGGCACTAAGGGCACTCACACTATGCTATCCGAACCGTGCCCAGGCGTGTTTCCTAGTTTGTTTGAGAAGTGTGAGTGCTCTAAATCGGGCTCAGAACTGAACTGAGCCCAAAACAAGGAGATGTGACTTTCAAGTGACTGTTTCATATGCATTTATTAATCATTTTTACTGTTCAATGAACGCAAGCTGTCATAGTTTATTAAAGATACAAACCCCTCACTGCACGTCAGCTGCCACCTTCAGCAAACCTCCTAATACCTGCAGCACGAGGACTTTATAACCATTTATGAGCGTCAGAAGTGGCCGATCTGTTCGGCTAATTATGTGACTGTCACTGCATATCAAATGACTAAAATTAAACAACTTATTGCGACTTCCTGATTCCTCCTTAGGTCGCTAGAGAGGCAGTGATGGTCCTTTGAATTTGTGACACGCTGGTGGCCGAGACAGACACGCTGAGCCCAAGATGTTTGTAGCAAAAACTTTATATAAACTTGAAATATGACAAAACAAACAGCAATCCGTGGGTCAATACCTGTTGCGTATAAGGCTGATTATTGCGTTGTAGCATGATATAGGGTTGTTGCGTGTGCCGTGGCATGATATACGGTTGTTGTGTGTGCCGTGGCATGATTATTGGGTTGTTGCATGTGCCAAGGCGGTCAACAAAAAAATACGACTACCCTACTCTCGTTCTCTCTTCCTCCTAACACCTGTGTGAGTGTGCACGGGCTTTATGTGCTAGCAGGTGCCAGGTATGCCCACGTGACCAAAACATAGTATGTCATTGTAAAACCCAAACTAATCGGTATAAAAATAAACATTATACTATAATTAAATGAAAAGTAATATGGCTCCTATACAACTAAAGAAATCCCCACTGTGCTGAGCAAGAGCGCTTTCCTTCTGTTAAACTCAACAGCGCATCATCGATGGCGTAAGCACGCTCTGGCTCGGATGCAATGTGAATGCAGGCCGTTGAGGGAAAGGGGAGGACAAGTGTGCTTCGGCACGGCTTCAAGGCAACTGTACATATTGTGAATATGCCTTAAGAGGCATAACAAAATTTTTAGGATGTGAAATGAACACCGTAGCCTCAGCCACTTCTTTTGACAATTTCAGTTTTTCATAGAGATAACATCAGTCCTGTTTTGAATCTGCTGTTATGCTAAACCACAAATCTTTGTAGCTCCGTCCTCTTTTGAAAAATAGGCTGATAGCACAATCTCATTTGAATTTAAAGTGACAGTCACCAAAACGGCACAATTTGGATCAAAGTCTAAAGGGTGCCAATTCAGAGAGTTATAAAAAAAAATAATTGTGCTGTATTTTGAGCTGAAACTTCACATACACACTCTAGAGACATCAAAGACTTATTTTTACATCTTGTAAAAAAGGGCGTAATAGGTCACCTTTAAAAACACATATGCACCAGTTTATATATTATGAAGAGTCCAGTAATAACCGATTGAACGATAAACATCTCTGCATGCCTTCTAAAACCTGAAAACAGTTAAATAGGCAGACTTTAAGCTTACTTTACCTGAAGGAAAAGCTGGATTAGCACCAGGATACATGCTGGGGGAGTAAGCTGGAGCTGCTGCTGCATAACCCACAGGAAATCCAGCTATTTAAGAGGGAAAAGAACATCACTGTAATGAACACAACAGCATTGACAATGTGCTGGAATTTAATTGCATGAGGTGTGAAAACTCCAGTCATTTCCTACTGATCACATGCAAAGTGAGACAAAGCTCATTCTCTGGTTACCTGGGTATCCTATTCCTTTAGGGTTGGCATACGGAACCCCTGATGAAGCAGGGCTATAAACAGGGTTCATGATGTCTATCTTTCAGCACCTTTACAGGGAAAGAGAGTAGAAGAACTCATATTATACAACTAAACAATGAGATTTGACTATATTGTTGTATAATGCATCATTTTTTATTGAGGGAAATTTCAAGGTATGGAGGATAAAGATGAAACTTCAAAACCATTAAAACAATAAAAGCATTAAAAAGGTCAAATTTTTGTCCATATACTAGAATATTCCCTGGTCAATAATTTCAAATATATTTAAACTTATTATTTTGTAGATATTATAAGTACTGGTCAAAATAAGCATGTTGCTTTATTTTATATAAATATTTACTGACAAAAAAATCTAAAAATAGATAGATAGATAGATAGATAGATAGATAGATAGATAGATAGATAGATAGATAGATAGATAGATATATAGATAGATAGATATATAGATAGATAGATAAGATAGACAGACAGACAGACAGACAGACAGACAGACAGACAGATAGATAGATTGCCTTTTGTGTTCTTTGTTTAGTTAATGTATTGA